>BGPR01005402.1:5810-60512 GCA_013235015.1 Araneus ventricosus | reverse complement strand
TGCCATTCACACTTAAGTTGTAGTAAATCATCAAACTTTCCGTATGATGGTAGGAGGGGACTTCTGCGCGGAAGAGGATCTTCAATTGACCTTCAAAGGGCCTAAAATTATTTTACATCACTATTTTTTTACCAATTTTACTTTTAAATATGAATTTTACTTAAAAGCAAAGAATTTTACATTTCGTTTTGTTTTGTTAAAATTTAAATTTATTTACAAATAAACAAATTTTGAATTCAATTTGAGTTTAATTGATATTTCTTGTTTCATATTTGTTTATCCCTGAATTTTACTTAAAAACCAGTAGCTTTCCAATTTTAAATTTCTTTGCAAATAAAGACACTTTTCCTTTTATTTGAGTTTCATTGATATCCCAGGCTTCATGATCATTTTCCTTGAATATTTTTCTTTAAATCTAAATTTCACTTAAATACAAATAACTTTAAAATTTATCTGGATTCTTTTAAGTTTAAGTTTACTTTCAACTAATTTAATTTTGAATTTTATTGGTGTTTCCTTTATATTTCTAGCTTCTAATTATTTTTCCCTTGATTTTTTTCTGTTTTAAACGAATAATTTTAAAATTATATTTTATTTTGAGGCTTTAAACTTAAATGTACTCGCAAATAACTAAATTTTGAATTTTAGTTAAGTTTCAGTGATACTCTTAGCTTTATAATGATTTATTCCCTAAAATTCTGAAACTTTTATGTTGTTTGATTTTAGATAGGGACTTCTGCAAAATTTAAATTTGAATTTTTGTAAAAATTAGAAATTGTACTATTTTTTTTTGTTTTCGTCCATAGGTTCATTTTCTAATGTGGAACACATTAGATATATCTTCGACCCCTATCTTCGATGTTGTTTACAACCCTTTTTTTTTCTCCCCCTGTAAAATTTTAAAAATGTCAGAAGTTTTCTTTTAAAATAATTCGATTCATGTGATGTCTGCTCAATAGATGGCCGCACATGATTGATATGGCAGTCATGTGCCGTCGATATTCAGCAATGAAAACCGTAAAAAGGTAAAAAGCAAGAAAATGATTTTTTTCGATGATTATAAATAAAAACACGGAAGTTTTCTAAAAAAACCTTTTCATACAAATTAAAACCAGGTTTGGTTAAATAAATAAACAAAAAAATCAAAGAACTTCGGAGTCAAAGTTGTCAATAAACAAAAAAAAAAAAAAAAAAAAAAAAAAAAAAAGCAAGAAATTCAGTTGTTAAAGTTGCCACCAGATGGCAGTACGGTTTATTTTGACGTTTTTAATTAATATAATTTTAACTAATTGTAATTTCGGAATTTAAATGGTCGAAATGGATTCGTTGGATTATTTCCCATATTTTGATACTTTCAGCTCGTTTCAGGATTCAATGGTTCGTAAGAAAATAGCCGGACATAGATACATACATACGACGAATTTTAATAGTGTAGATTAGTCTTTACAGTTTAGTCGATGTTCTGAAAGACCTGTATTTTTGTTGTATAGACGAATTTCGAGCATTGCCAGGTGCTAATATCAAAAGTTAAACATACATTTTGAATGTGATTAAAATTCCGATTTACTGAGAACATTTCTATCTGCGCCTCACGCTTTTGCGATTTTTGTTTTGACCTCCAGATTTTTGATAAAAAAAATTATCTTTCCTTTTTAATGCCCTGATAAAAGCGTTTTTGAAAGTAAGTTTTTTATATTTGTTATTTGTACTTCTTTTTGTGTTTTAATGTCAGATTTCCGATTTTATTTTCCAATATGGCTGTTTTATTTTGGTGACTGAACGGATAAAAGCTCTTATTTTACTGGATGAGCTTGAAAAACAGCCGAATGAGGTGAATTATGTTGAAATGTCTCATAAGGATGGATTAAATGCTATATAAGCATCCTCGAAACGCATCGAACAGCAAGAGGAAGCCTCAAGTATGGATACGGTACTTTTCGCGACATGGTAGCTAAAAAACATCCATTAGCAAGGGAACAACTTTCTGCACAAACTTTTTTAAGAAAGCCTTACTGTTTTGTGTTTATAGATTGTTTTAACGTTGTATTGTTTTTTCAAAAACTAGATAGTTCTAGATAGTTAATTTTTTGATTATATGTTTTTCTCTTTTTTTATCCTAAAATATAGTATATTATGAAAGACATTGTTTAATAATCGTTTTTAAAGCTTTTATCTTTCTCGTATACTAAATATACAAAGAAAAGCATTATAATCGTCAAAAAATTCGACCTCGGGATTTTGATGAATCTCCACGTTTTAGATAAACAAATAAAATATTTATATTAAACGTAAAAACATGAATTATTAAGGATAAAAATAAAATAAGGTACAACCAAAGTTTCTGGAGCTCGTAAAATGCAGGAAGCAACCACGAAAACATTAAAATACAAAAACACCTTACAAAATGAAAATCCTTTAGAAATTAAGATTGGACAATGAATAAGCTTAAGGAATCACCAGATGAACTTTTCATCTGGGAAGAGTAAAAAAACACAGGAATACTTTTCTGTGTGAGATTCCACGAAAGTCAAGTAAATTCACCAAGAATTTTACTAGAATCTCATGTGACCCAAAGCATTCCGAAAATCAAAAGAAGGAGAAGAAGAAGAAATCAATAGACACTCAAATAAATATATCCTTAATGCCAATTAGTAGAAGTAAGAAAGACAGAAAAACTTACATTCTACCACCAGTAGATGCGACAACTCGCACACTCGTTTTGAAAATGGCGCCGATAAACTAAGAACACAGAGAAAGGACGCTATCAAAAGGAAAATGTAAACGAGCCGAGCTCCACGTTTTAGACCTACCTGAGATTGAGATACACAATTTTGGAATTATGTCTGTCCGTGAACACGATAACTCAAAAACGCAGCAAAACACACAGACGAAATTTAGTATGCGGCCAAAATTGTATATTTCTGCCAAATGTTAAAAAGCATCTAGCTGCGGAAGCCTGTCTGTACGTGTTCATGTGTACACGATAACTCAAAAATCTAAAGAGCTAGATGGATAAAATTTGGTACACAGTTTTATCATCAAAATTGTAGATCTGTATCAAATTTTGGACCAGATTCGTCAAAGAGTTGGCTATCTGTCGATCTCTATATTTACGTGAACGCTTTAAATCTACAACACAATGATTAAGATAAATAAAATTTGGTATGTGATATTCTAACTATATTTGTATCAAATTTTGGTTTCAATCGGTTGAAACTATGATGTCCAAAATGTATACCCGATTTTCTTCGTCCGAGAAAGAAACCGAACCTTCTCCGAAAACCGAGAGTTCTGCTACGCCTTACAAAGACCAATCTATATTTATGGGATTATTTGTTCATGTTTACCAGCACTCAGATTTTCGGTAATATCATTCATACGATTGAAACTTTTAGTAATGTATTCAAAGGCAGAGAGGGAGTGCTTAATGCAAGATGGAAGATTGTAGTTAAATATCTCATTACGCTGATTATAGTAGTAGAAATTATATAAATATAAAAAAGTATACAGATTTTCGAATAAAAAAATTAGTATCTCATTACGCTGATTATAGTAGTAGAAATTATATAAATATAAAAAAGTATACAGATTTTCGAATAAAAAAATTAGTAGCTGAACTGGAAAATCAATATAGTTGTAATATACATATCATAATAAACATGTCTAAAACTGGTTCTTTTCTATAAGCAAAAGCATCATTGTTAGAAATAAAGAGCTTAGTTGATCATGTCATCAAGAGGTTTTGAAAATAACCAAAAGCTATTTAAAAATGCCACATTTTCAAAGAATAATGTTATTTTTTTACGGGTATAAAAAGCAAACTAACAAAATTACTGATTACTCTTCTTCGTATCAGTTTTAAAAAATTGATGTGATCTTTTAAGCATGAAGTAAAATAGTCACCTAATAGTTAAATATAATGAAGAATGGTTATAAGCATTATTATTTGAGTAAAATTGTCAAAGCGTATCGTTAGATTAATGGAATTTCTGGTGTAGAATTGAAAAGAGCATTTCATTCTAACAGAACTATTAAACATGCATGGGCAATTTGTATTCAAATTCTCTTTGAAGTACATCGCATTTAGAAACAGAATCATTTGTGATGTTTTTTGTGAAAATTCAAAGCTTTAAGTTATTATAAATTTAAATAAATCACTCAGTCACCTTTTATTCGATAACAGATTTCAGGTTGATAATAAATTATTGACTTACACGTTTATTAACTTTCGTATGCAAAATTTAAAAAAATGCTGCAAGTACTCTAACCAAAGGATGATTGAGGTCTTTCTGAATAACGTAATTCAAAGACATGTAAATTGCTCATTTCTTTTTTCCACAAATTCCTAATATGCAGGAACTTTAATTAGTTTTTGTTTTATCAGTATAAACAATCATGAACTTTATTTTTGAAATGTACAGGTAGTCGTAAATTATTGGAGCCATTTCAAAAATTTATCAAAAAACTAATAATGTTAGAACTGCGGTTTTTTAAAAATGAGAGTGCCTTTTCAAAAGTTTTTTTCCATAAAGGTAACGCGCCGTTATGGTGGTCGTAAATTGTTGGACATATCTCATTTTTCTAGGCTATTAGCCGCAAAACTGTTAAAGCTAGAAGAAAAATAGAGGCATGCTTTTGTAGAGAATTTTACGCTCTTTATTTGTTAAATCAATTATAATTCGAAATTGAATGGTTTTTGAGATATTCAAGAAAAACTAAAAATGGAAGCCAGAAAAGGCGCATCGACTTCTACTTATTGGTAACCATTGCGTATGGAAATCTCTCGCCATAGCAAATTTACAAAGCCGTAATGGTACACCACATATCTGAACATTTTTTATTTGCTCTCTCATTTTAAAAACCGCAGTTGTACCATTATTAGTTATTTTTTAAAATTATTTTTTGAAATATGTCCTATAATTTATGACTACCTTGTAAGTTTATTAAATCATTTTATTTAATGCTGAATTTCTATTAATATATATAAGGTACTTTATATAATTAATATACATAAAGTAAAGCTTTGAATCAAGAGTGGCAACAAGCCCCTTCTTTAACTGTTAAAAACATTATGATGAATTTCAAATATGGATGGTCTCCTACAGGCAAATGTTCACTATACAGCTTTTTGCCTTTATTGCGCTGTGACCATATGTAACGTATAAACTGCTGCTTTGCTCGCAAAAGGTATATTGTTATTGATAGTGTTTACTTCTTCTGTAATTTCTTTATTGTATAATTAAAATATCTTTCTTTTATATTTTATTGGAAGTTGCTGCATTTTTGCGCCATTCTGTTTAATGCAAAGTTTAATTTTTAATATCGCGTGTTAAATTATTTCACTTGTACACGATGTAGTTATGTGATACGTGAGTGGGATCTTTTCTCTATACCATCAACCAGAGGGAGAATTTTCTCTTCGAGTTTCTCGTTTATTTTCACAGTATTCGCAAAGTATAGTGCTGCTTCAAGAATCAGATTTTGCAAGCTGCGGCTGAACCTGCAAAGTGTATCCGAACAATGGAGAACCATTGCTGGAAAGGACTAAGATGGACAGCTTACTATCCAAGCCGTTCAATGGAAATCAAATCTACAACTTAGTGGTTACAGAAGGAGAGAAAAAAAGATAATTTCTTAGTCACTGTACCACCGAGGTCCATACCACAAATCAAATACAAATAAATGATATTTTACCTTTCGTAAAGCGTTACGTGGAGAAACAGTGTTGGAAATCGTAAATAAACAAAT
The DNA here is from genome assembly GCA_013235015.1 of Araneus ventricosus. Classification (NCBI taxonomy): domain Eukaryota; kingdom Metazoa; phylum Arthropoda; class Arachnida; order Araneae; family Araneidae; genus Araneus; species Araneus ventricosus. The sequence continues at coordinate 54,764 of BGPR01005402.1, read as the reverse complement.
CAGCTTTGAACGCTTTCCATTCTTGGAATTTATGAGCGCAAGTATCTTTTCTCAAGTAAAGTGATGCTTTTCTGCAATATTGTATTTTATTTTGTATCTCCTGTAATTTCGAGATCGACATACTAACTCCAAACTCCATAGCTAGGAGGCGCTGTAAATGGCTTAATCGAATAACACATAGCCTTTTTATTTAAAACTAAGCACTACTTCAATGTCTATAGCTTCCAACATTCAAAAAATAAGGGGATGCGAAAGGATTTCACAGGGCACCCTGTGTATTGGTAGATTCAGAGCAATTTTTACTTTCTCGTATACGAAGTATACAAAGAGAAAGTATTGTAATCGTCAAAAAATTCGAACTCGAGATTTTGACGGATCTCCACGTTTTAGACCTCCCTGAGTCCGAAAAACACAATTTTGGAATTATGTGTGTCTGTGAACACCATAACTCGAAAACTATTAGAGATACGGGGATGAAATTTGGTATGTGGTCTTTAAACATAATTTGTAGGTTTCTATCAAATTTTGGACAAAATCCGTCAACGGGAAGTCTGTCTGTATGTTCGAGGTCATGCGAACGCCATAACTCAAAAACTTGAATAGCTGGATGGACAAAATTTGGTACACGGTTTTATCGTCATGAATGTCGGTCCGTATAAAATTTTGAGCCAAATCCGTCAAAGGATTGACTGTCTGTCGGTCTGTATAATTTACTATTGAAACCAATCCGTTATCTCCAAGCGCATGCGTACTTGAAGCAGTCTTCTGTGCAGGCGAAAGGAGCGAACTACGTCAGTTTGTCCTTGACACGGCAAGAGTGAAACCTAGCAGTGTGCGATAGATAAGCGTTTTAATCGGCAGGCATCGCTTTGAATTTGATTCTTTACCTAGATATTTTTCAATCACTATAATGAAAAACCTTCTGACAGTCATTGGATTCTGGATAATAGTAGGTTCGAATTTTTTTAGCCACGCGGGGGAAGGAGAAACGGCATCTTTTTGGGGAAGTATACGAGAAAGTTTAGGGGAGAACACTCCCGCTGGTTGGATATGACACCGGAATCTGTTTGTAGTTATGCTTTAAATCGTTTTGAAAGCTTCAAAAATGTTCGAATGGAAAATAATGTGCATATTAAATATCGATAATAGATTAATCATAGAATTCATATCAAGTAACTTTTTCAATGAAAAATATTTAGAATTAAAATACTTTAAACGATAGTTTTGTCGAAACATTCGATAAAAGAATGATATAAAACTAAACAATAGTCGGTTTCCTTTTTTCAATACAAAATTTTATGTTACACTTTTTGCAAAAATTGCCATTGGAAACGGAATGAAAGCGTTCATTAAATTATATATAAATCTGTACCCTGTTATAAATATAGATTTATGAATGATTGTGTATCATAATGATGTAGGGAAAATTTTTTAAGAGAACTTCTTTTTAATTCAAATAGATTTTGAATTTAGAGTGAGCATTCAATTTCAGGATTCAATCAAATTTAATAACGGTATATGAGCATTTTGATAAAGAAAGTAGCCTAAAGCATTATGTATCGATTGAAAACTCTTTGTTATAGAGATTCAGCAACTGAATTTTAATGGATTTCTATTCAGAAGTTTTATGTCAGCAAAAATGAACATGTTTATCGACAGTGCGTTTAGTGGAGTAAAGTGTCTGTAATTGCAAGGATTATAAAACTTATATAAGTTTTCATAAAGCCTGTTTCTTGTAAAAAGTATCGAAATTTCAGAAAGTCGTCTCATACGTTCAAATGGAATCGGTCTTCTACTTCCTTTTCTGAAGTTATTGGGCAGTGGAGAAAAAATTGACATTCATAAAGCTTGCTTTTTGTAAAAATGAACGAAATTTCAGAATTTTGTCTCATACGTTCAAGTGGATTAGATTTTCTGTTTTATTTTCTAAAGTTATTCGGCATAGATATATTCGAAGACAACTCTGAAAGGAAGAATTCGAAACGATGTCAAAAGAATTGCGCTGTAAAAATGTTGAGGAAATTGTTTCCAATTGTGTTGCATCTCATGCAAATATATACAGTTATCAGCTGGTATATTCTCATAGAACAGAAATTGGCGAAAATCGAGTTGATGATTTCATTTCTCATCGTAAATTTCTTTTCAGTTGCTCTTTGGCACGATGTGAACAGAAAGAAGGAATCAGTGAAAAACCTCATTGTTAAATGCATTAAAAATGAATATTGTTGCCACAAAAATATGAAAAACTTAAGCATTGGCGTTAAAGCATGCCTGGTTCTTACAACAACAATTACTTTGGCAACAGCAGCACTTTGTTGCCTTTTCATGTCCAAATCATCACAGGATTATCAGGTATTCTATAGTTTTTTCACGATCTTGAAGAAACATAACCTTGGCGAAGTTTTGATAAGAAATATGATTATCTTGATGACATCAGCAATTCTTCTTATGTTCCCTGCCTTAGTAGCAATGCTTTCTGGGGCAGTATATTACGCTTTCAGTGATTTGTTGGGCATGTTTTGTGAAAAATTAAGAAATGCGCAAAGTTTTGTTGTGGACTATAAAGTAGTGATGGGTCTGTTTCAAAATTACAATGATTTTTCGAAAATGGCCCACGATGTTGAAAAACTATTATCTTCTACTTCTTTTCTGCTGCTTTGTTCTCAATGGCTAAATTTATATGTCGTCCTCGTCACTTATGTTATGGTTGATAACAAAAGCTTCACAACAGTCCACACCTGGGAATGCATTCCTCGATTGATATTGGCTCCACTGACGATAACTATTCTCGTATTCTGTGCATCGAGAGTGTCATCTCAAGTTTATAAGATGCGAAATCATTTACGATCCATATACAATAATCTTGACTATAATATCGAAACTCTTCATCTGGTTAAAAAGATGATAAAGACAGAAGTTCCTCAGATGACAGCCTGCAGCATTCTCAGTTTGAAACCAGTGCTTATTCTGTCGCTTTTTGGATCAGTATTAACATACGGTCTGCTGGTTCTTAGCATTAGGAAAAGTGAAAGTGCAATTACCAGATAAACAAAAAGAGATTCGAACCTCTTGTCTTAAACATCTAGCATGATTATGTTTTAGGCTTGATTCGTTTTTCTAATATTGTTTTTAAAAATTTATTCTTATTTATAGAAACGGTTACGTTCACACAGAAAATATATTAAATACAGGGTGTCCGAGAATTGTAGGACACATTCCAAAAATTAATAAAAAAAAACTAATGTTAAAACTACAGTTATTTTTTTAAAATGAAAGCACATTTTAAAAGGTAACACGTCTTAAATATAAGTAACACAAGGTTTTTTTCCAGATAGGCAACACGCCGTTTCGGTCGTCTACGGGGTCGTAAATTACTGGTAATCAAACATTTGTATAGAGCCATTATCTGCAAAAATATTAAAACTGGAAGAAAAATAAAAGCATGTATTTGTAGGGAATTTTACATTCTTTAAATTTGTTAATTCAGATGTAGTGTGAACACTGAAGAATTTTTGAGATATTCAAGAAAAACTAAAAACAGAAACCAGAAAATGAGCATCGACTTTTGCTGATCGGTAGCCATTTTGAATGGAAATCTGTCACCGGTGATTGATATTCAATTATCTAATTAGATTACCCCTTCTCTTTTACCTCTTAACTATAGTAGAGAACGGGTCGTAAAAAGAAGGGAGAGTAAAATTCCCTACAAATAGATGCTTTTTATTTTTCTTCTAGTTTTAATATTTTCGCAGATAATGGCTCTAAAAATTTTTTTGATTTCCAGTAATTTACGACCCCCTAGACTACCGAAACCGCGTGTTACCTATCTGAAAAAACTTTTTAAAATGCGCCCCCATTTAAAAAAATAACCGTAGTTGAAACATTATTAGTTTTTTAAAATTAATTTTCGAAATGTGTCCAACAATTCTCGGACCCTGTTTTGTAGCAATGCGCATGAATATTAGTCCAGTAACCAAAACAATGAAAAGCATTGTTGTAAAATATATTTAAAAGTATTTTTTAAAAATTTAGTAAAATTAGAAAACTAAACTTGATATAAAAGAAAAGGTAAATTAGCTTTTCTATTATATCAAGATGTGTCATAATTATGTTATATAAATTATAATAGATCATAATCATAAATTAATAGATCATAATTATATAAAATTTAACAAATTGTTAAATTTTAAAGTGGTGCAAAAACCATTTTTGTTCAATAATGTGCATAGGCGTTATTGAGGATAAACGTTGAAATTTCGATTAATTTTTAATTAAAATTTTGAAAACTCCTCTCTTATTAAGCACCTACTACCCACCCAAGAAATAATTGCCTAACAAATTTAATAGTTCTGGGTCTAACGGTCTGCTCTTTAGAGCGTTTTGCTGATTTTTGCATCATAGTTTACGGATAGTAGTATTCAGCCTGCATTACATTATAATATTAAAAATTGTTCCGTTTACTAAATTTTTTCACAGCAGATGCTTTACCTGATTTCTTTATTCATATTTTTGTTTTGATACACAGCAAACTTGCACAGATAGGCTGAAAATGAAACCGGATTTTTTTTGTCACATAGTCAAACTGAATCAAAAATTTGAAGAAGGGAACGAATACAAAACTGTTTTTTGGGAGAAATACTTGTAAAAGAACTTCTTACTTTTATTACTTATTATTTTTTATGCGATTCTGTACATAGACCTGCTATTCCATTCCCTTGGACTGATCAGTCGAATTTTATTCAAAGAAATAAATATTATGACACAAAAAACTGCAGATTTTTTCCAATCTACAAATACTCATATTTCCTTGAATATTCAAAGTATTTACTTCAAATTTTAATATAATGCTTCACTGGCATGTTGTCACATATTCTTAAATTTCATGTAATTTGGTTGAAAACATTGCATGCTATAATCAAACAACACGTAGAAAATTTTGGGATTTTTTAAGAAAACCTTTATATCCTCCGGAATATTTTTACGAAATTGCATTTAAGTACTGCGCACAGAAAACAAAAGCATTGATGAGAGAAATCATTATCGGTTTTCTGTGAAACGTGGCGAGTCCAAATAATTTTCTTCTTCATAACTTTCTGGTCTCCTAAATGCCCTCGTGACCGATTTCCGTGATTTTCCATAACTGACTCTCAATCATTGTAGCCCTATTAACTCCAAATGTTTCGAGTTTTACAAAATATTCTAAACTTATGGAGACGAGCGTGGTATGCATACTAAAGTGGGTCGAAAAAAAAGATTTTTCGAGTATCGAATTCCAATAGGGCGTAAAAGTTGGGTATTACCATGCTAATCAACTGAATAATATTTTTTACAAAAATATTTTTAATCTTAAAATCGCGCAAAGAGCCTAAATTTTGGAAAAAAAATTACAGAAAGCAACAATATTTAAAAAATCGTCGAAAAAGTTGATTTTTCCAGTATCGAATTCTAATAGGGCGAAAAAATTGTGTATTACCGTGCTAATCAGAGGAAAAATATGGAAAAAATTATACTTTTAATCTTCAGTTCTCGAAAAGAGCCTAAAGTTTGGAAAAATGACAAAAAGCAATAATATTTAACTCTACGTTAAAATTTTACAGGCTACAGCTTTTGGTTTCTAATAGCATCTAAGTATTTCATTTTAGTCGCCTAAAGACAGAAATTATATTTAAAAACTGTGCACTACATTTTGAGTTCACGCAAAAGGCACAAATTGTATAGTTTAGGTGAAAAATGTAGGTTTTTATAGTTTAACAAATAAATTGATTGTGGTATTTTAAATTATAAAATGAAATCTTTCTATGTTTAGGGCCGCATTTGACGGGACGGATATCTTTTAATGGCAAGCCAAACAGGAGAATATGTCTTCACAATGCAGTTAACAAGCAGTTTGAAGATCTTGATCAGTCGCTTGAAGATCTTGTTTGGGAAATGAACAGGCGCAACACCCGGTTTGCACATGTCAGCCATCGGGAGTGATTGAGAGGTCCAGGATCTCTTACGGCCAGATCTAGAGCGCATTGCCCTGTCTGGTTTGCTTTGACAATATCCAGAATGTACTGTGGATCTTCACTAAGATCAGTTTTATTTATATTGATTTCATCTAAATCAGTTGATTCGAAATTTATAATGAGCAATTTCTCACAATTAGTTGTTTGCCTATCTTCCCAGAAAATGACGCTGGTCCCGTCGTCTCTCCGTCCAAACATTCAAATAAATGCTTGAATGGATAGCCCGTTGAAGTGAAGTAAGTATATGAACCACTGCGGCGGGCGCTGAAATTTAAGCTCTATGTTGCGGATAACACCTGTTTTCATATTGCAGGATGGAAAAATGTACTTGTTGCTGTACGATCACAACCAATTGCTTCCAGTTCGTTAATGTCTACACCATTATCTTCCAGATACAGTCACCGGACAAAAAATTAGTCGTCCTAGTGCGCAAGCACAGATGAATGGTTAAGCCTTTACAGATGGAGCAACGGTTGAGTCACGTGTTTAACTGCGTGCGCACTGCAGTGACACGAACATGAACCAGCATGTTTATTTTAACATTCAGGATGATCAGGTGTTGCCTTTCAGTCAGCATTTGCATGATGAGTATGCTCTTGTTACCCCTATTTTTCAAGATGACGACAGCACAGTTCATCGGGCTGGAAGAATATGTGACTGGTTTAATGAACATTCACACACCCTATTGCATCTCGATTGGCCTGCAGAATCACCTGACCTAAACCCCATAGAAAATCTGTGGGACATGTTGGAACAGCAGGTAAAACGCCGAAATCAGCATCCCACAATTTGGTGAATTTGCGCTATCAAATCCTCAGCGAGTGGCTTAAACTGGATGCGACGTACCTGCAGAACCTTGTGGACTCGCTTCCTAACCAAATCCAGGCGGTTATAAAGTCCAGAGGCGGAGTTTCACGGTATTAAATGATGCTTTTCATGATTTCTCTAGGGGTGACTAATTTTTTGTCCGGTGACTGTATCACTACCGGTTCCACTTGCTCGTGTGACATGACCTACATATTTCCCACCAGGTTCACGAATCACGCTACTGTGAGCTAATGCGAGTCGCTAGTCTATACTTATAAAAGGCAATGTTTGTGTGCGTGTGTGTGTGTGTTTGTCGGCGATGTCCAGACGAATCTATCGCACTTACAGCCATGAAATTTGGCACACAGGTAGTCGTAATGGTGACTGAATGCACCTCGAAGCCGAAATTTTAAATTTTAATCTAGAAATTTTTTTATTTAATGTTTTCTGTTGTTTTGGTTGATTTTTCGCACTAATTTGTCAATAGAATGGTTTCGAATAATTGCACGACAAAAATAGATGGACCATCGGAAAGAGCACGCGATTTCCGTTCTAATGAAGTTAGTTTTGAATTTCTAACGTAATTTACTGAATTTTGAGAATTTTTTAAAAAATAGTCAGTTTCACCACCTAAATTTTAGTTTTGTTTTTAAATTTGTTGCATCCGACTTTCTAATAACACTATTATTTTCAATTTTTTTCAGCTTATAACTAGAACGGTTCTCTCTGATTTAAAGCAAGAACGGTTAAAATATCTTTTCCCGTTTTTTTTAAATTAAATTATTCCTGGGCAGATGAAAGTTATTTTTGTCGAGCGAAATTTCTTCAGCGATAGCCTTCCGGAACGCAGCTTTCAATTTGATTGGATGAAGGGTCAGGTGACGTCATAACCTTCGGAGCTTTTTGTCATGTTCTAAGAATTTTTTTTCATTTTGTTGAAGTCCTGATTCCACGGGCAACAATTTTTTTATATTGTTTTGGATTAATGTACTCTGTACTGTTTTTCTACATGTTATTATCGCGGAAAAAATAAGCGGGAAAATCTATAATGTGTATCTTTTGTTTTGATTTTGTTTTGAAAACTTTTTCGTGTCATTGTGGGCGATTTTTTTTTATTTTGTTGAAGTCCTGATTCCACGGGCATCGCCGTGCGCGATGTTTGTGTGCGTGTGTGTGTGTGTTTGTCGGCGATGTCCAGACGAAGCTATCGCACTTACAGCCATGAAATTTGGCACACAGGTAGTCGTAATGGTGACTGAATGCACCTCGAAGCCGAAATTTTAAAATTTAATCTAGAAATTCTTTTATTTAATGTTTTGTGTTGTTTTGTTTCATTTTTCGCACTAATTTCTCAATAGAATGGTTTCAAATAACTGTGCGACAAAAATAGATAGACCATCGGAAAGAGCACACGATTTCCGTTCTAATGAAGTTAGTTTTGAATTTTTAACGCAATTTACTGAATTTTGAAAAATTTTTAAAAAATACCCAGTTTTGGCTTCAAGATGTTACTTTTGATTTTAAATTTGTTGCATCCGACTTTCTAATAACACCATTATTTTCAATTTTTTTCAGCATATAGGTAGAACGGTTGTGTCGGATTTAAAACAACAACGGTTAAAATATCTTTTCAAGTTTTTTTTAAATTAATTTCTTTCTGGGCGGTTGAGAGTTATTTTTATGGAGAGAGTTCGTCGCGCGGCACGGCACTTCGGAACGCAGATGGGTATGTGATTGGTTGAAGGGGAGGTGACGTCATAACCTTGAATTGAATGACTGATTATTATTTTCGGCAGTAACTTAACGTATTTATTCATCTCGCATACTTTGCTTGCAGTACAGTGAAACCTCTCTGAGCGGCCACCCCTCCGTTCCGAGAAAAACTGGCCGTTCAGAGGGGGTGGCCGCTCTAAAGGGTTTTCGTTACAATTACAAGATAATTGCTATAATACATAATATAAACAAGTCTCACACATATTTCTTATTTAAAATGAGGTTTGAGACTTATCTAAAGAGAAAATAGTACTTTCTTTAATATTTGTTTACATTTTTTGAAAAAAGGATACAATTTGTGACTGTTTTAAGCTTTTACCCTTCTCGGGGGAAAACCATTTTTTCAAATTCGTTTTTCATTTTAAAAAGTAAATCTCTAACCTATGCGTTTGTTAAATGGGATGGGCGAATCCACCTGGCGGCCGTTAAGAGGGGTGGCCGCTATGCAGGGGCGGCCGTTCGAAGAGGTTTCACTGTATAATAATTTTCACGTTGCAATTTTTTAATATCGTTTATCGCGAGAAAAAAATTAAGCGGGAAAATCAATAATGTGTATCTTTTGTTTTGATTTTGTTTTCAAAACTTTTTCATGTCATTGTGGGCGTTTTTTTTTTTTCATTTTGTTGAAGTCCTGATTCCACGGGCAACGCCGTGCGCGTACTGCTAGTGATCGATAAAAGCAATATGAAGAGAGAGAAACAGAAGACGCGACAAGCTAATAGGACAAATTATGGATCGGCTAATAGTAAGAAAGGGAATATATTTTGATCGTAGAAAAGATGATACTATCTTTCAAGAAAAAAAATAGGAACTAAAATATATCGAAGATTAAGGAAAGAGGTGGGAAATATGTCGGTCATGTCACACCAGCAAGTGGAACCGCTATTGATACAGCCAAGTGCATTCTTAAGTACCTGGAAGATAATGATGTTGACATTAATAAACTGGAATGATTTGGTTGTGTTGGTACAGAAATGCAGGATGGAAAAATGGTGTTATCTGCAACATAGAGCTTAGAATTCAACGCCCGCTGCAGTGGTCCATATGCTTACTTCAGTTCAACTAGCTACCATTCAAACATTTATTTGAATATTTGGACGGAGAGACGACGGCACCAGCGTCATTTTCTGGGAAAATTGGCAAACAACTGACTAATTGTGAGAAATTGCCCATTATAAATTTCGAAGCAACTGATTTAGATGAAATCAATATTAATAAAACATATCTTAGTGAAGATCAACAGTACATTCTGGATATTGTCAGAGCAATCCAGACAGGACAATGCGCTCCAGATCTGGCCGTAAGAGATACTGGACCTCTCAGTCATTCCCGATGACTGACGTGTGCAAACCGGGTCTTACGCTTGTTCATTTCCCAAACAATCCCTACAAGCGATTTCAAAATGCTTGTTAACTACATTATGAAGACATATGCTCCTGTCTGATCTGCCATTAAATGATATCCTTCCATCAAATAAGGTCCTAAACATTGAAATATTGCATTTATGATTTAAAATGCCACAATGAATTTATTTGTTAAACTACAAAAACCTCCATTTTTCACCTAAACTCTGAAACTTTGGGCTTTTGCGCGAATTCAAAATTTAGTACATGGTTTTTAAATATAATTTTTCTATCTTCAGGCGACTAAAATAAAGTACTTAGATGCTATTAGGAAACAAAATCTGTAGCCTGCAAAATTTTAACGTAGAGTTAAATACTGTTGTCTTCTGTAATTTTTTCTAAAGTTTAGGCTCTTTTCGAGAACTGAAGATTAAAAATATAATTTTTTTTTATATTTTCCCTTTGATTAGCATGGTAATACACAACTTTTGCGCCCTATTGGAATTCTATACTCGAAAAATCGATTTTTTTTCAATATTGTTGCTTTTTGTCATTTTTACGAACTTTAGTCTCTTTGCGCGATTTTAAAATTAAAAATATAATTTTTTCATATTTTCCAGTTACAAAAATTATGATTACCATGGCAATACATAACTTTTGCGCCCAATTAGAATTCGATACAGGAAAAATCGATTTGTTCGACCCACCCTAAAGTATAAGAAAGCACGTTGAGTTTTTCCCAGTACTTTCTTTGTAATTGAATTCTAAACACCTATACTTTAATTAAGAACATCCTGTAGTTAATAAAACGACCTTTCATGATACGAATAAGAAATAGTTATTAATCCTGTCTATAAATTTTAATATAGGAGTGTTATTGTTTGATTTATAACTTTATACAAATTGCTTGATGGAGGAAAGCAAAGACATCTGAAATATTTGGCATTTTAATAATTTTTAAGGAATAGTGGGAATAAAACGAATGCATGACCTGGAACATTTATCCGTCGGTCGAATACTGCAAAAAGTAAAGATTTGAAAGGTTTGTCCAACCAATTATACTAAGTGACTTGAGGATATATTCCAATTATATCGTAATTTCCCTCCATTTCTGCCATGTGAGAATTATGGTTAAAAAAATATAAAAGAAACGCGAAATCAAGGACATGATTACTTATCTTCTTGTAACGTTAATCTAATTCAATAACTCATAAATGCTATTAAAGCATTTAACAACCTCAACTAGATCATGTTTATTGCGTCGGTCATTAGTACGTCGTTTCGCCTTAGCCCTGATTCATCGTTCTTTTTCATTTCGAAGTTAATATATAAACTTTATAGAATCGCAAGTATTCGATAGAGCATCTCATAATTAACAGCTGATTGACGGATTTTATGAAGGAAGTGGTAGCAAGGAAATAAAATAATCATATCAATAAAACTATCAATATATCCAGGAAAGGCTCGTGTATAGTTACTGCGGATCCACAGCATTTCCAACTTTTTTATGCGAATAAAGTCAATCACGAATTTATATAATTTAACAATTAACATTTAACTCTATGAACGATCTAACCCATTTTTTATTCTTTTAACGCTTTCATTTATCGGGGGAAAAGAAGGGAAAAACTGTATTCCTTTCTTCGGGGAGGGAAAAGACTTCTTGAAAGACTATATTTTAGTCGCGTTCCGATCTCTTTCTGCTGCGCATGCGCAGTAATGAGGTGCATTTTCCCCCTCAGTCACACGTTGTGAAGGGAAGAAGGTTCTGCAAAAAAGTGCGCTGAGAGAAATATTAGAAACGTGGTTTTAAATGCTTTTTCTCAGACGAAAAATTTTTCGTGAGCCCAAACTTTGAAAATAAATAAGAAAATGAAGAATAAATTAGTAGTTAGTAAAAATTAATGAAAAAATTATTCTACTATGAATTGTTTTTTGTAATTAAATATCCATGTAATTTCCTTATAAGTGCATTATTTCACCATACACTTCATTATATATATATAATTAATTCTCTTACGTAGCGACAAAAAAGTAATAAATTTCTTAATTGTCGTTTGGCAACAGCTCGCAAGTTTGGTTTGTTTACATCAGCGGAAAGTCCGAGACAACGATTTTTTTTTGAGAGACAACGATTTTTTTTGAGTTGAATAGTTTGAAAAAGTTTAAATTTTACAGTTTCGATTAGGCAAATGAGTAAATGTCTCCCTAATATTTCCTTTTCAGTTAAAAGGTTGAGGAATGGGCTATTTCATCTCTGCATTACCCACATTGTTTGAGGTTTAAAAGACATAAGACCCAGAGAAAAATGTTGTACCTTTCTTGACTAAATTGTAACTGAGGTGAGTTTTTATGCATGTGGGAAAGCTTTCTGAGCAACATTTCGTTTAAAGGAGTGCAAGTTTAAGATTTGTGTGGAAAAAGCAAAAATTTTGAAAAAAAGATTGTTTTTGAATTTTAAAAAGTTAAAAGTAAATAATTATCGTCTGTTTTAATTTTGAATAGTGAATATGAACATCTTCCAAGCCATTTGTTGTATTATATCGTTTGTCAACTACTGAAATTTTCTGTGGTTTAAAATATAAATGGTTACCCAGAGAAAAAAGTTATATCTTTCCTGACTAAATAATAATTGGAGTGAGTATGTATACAAGTGGGAAGCTCTTCTGAGCAGCATTTCATTGAAAAGAGTGCAAGTTTAAAATTTTGGTTAAAAAAGAAACAATTTTGTAAATTTTGCTATCGTATTAAGTTTAAAAAACTAAAAGTAAATAATTATTATGGGTTATAATTTTGAATAGTTAATATTTTAAGCCACTTTTTTCCATATGTCTTTCTTTTTTATCTAAAAGGTTGTTAAATGAGTTATATCATCTCTCGACAACTTAAATTTTCTGAGGTTTAACGCATAAATAACTGCCCAGAGAGAAAAGTTATATCTTTATCGGCTAAATAATAATGGGATTGAGTGTGTATACATGTGGGGAAGATTTTCTCAGAAACATTTCTTTGAAAATAGGGAATGTTTAAAATTTTAATGCAATGAAGTTAGGGCAATTAAAACTGTTGAAGATATTGTCAATTGTGTAAGTACTTTTAATTTCCTATTACTAGTAGAAACGCATAACTGTATGGCGAGCGAGCGAGGCGAGCTGGAATCACATAGTGATACCAAAAGAATCACAACGTGATTCTTGGGGGTTGGCGAGCGGAGAGAGCCGGGATGTAACCCCCTAGTATTTTGATTGTTCAATCCATCTGCGTAAATCTTTGTTACCAAAAGTAAGCACTGCGGAAAAAATTAATTGTGTAGCTAAATTTTTAATTAAATATTTGTAATTGCTTAATAACAATTCGTTAATTAAAAGCTTATCTACATCAAGTAAAAATTCTAATTATTATTTTTATTAAAGAATTATTTAATTATTCAAAGATATTAAAAAAGGCAAGATTTAAATTATGCAGAAATGTAAGACTGTAAGTTGAATCCCTCAACGATTACAATATACCAGCCACCACTAAATAAATGCAATAATGAGAATTACATTTTATTTTTATGTGCTATTTGTTCAAAATTCATCAAAGAAGCAATATGTGTATATGATCTCATAAAGAGTTATTGCAATAAAATTGGTATAATTATCATTGTGTTTATCTGTGATTTAAACGTTGGAAATTTTAAGATATTTTGAAATATAAATATTGCCTGAAATTATCAGCATAATAAGACAGTAAAATTATTGTCAACTCTTAATAAACAGTAAACTTATGCCATTTTATTCAGCAGCTAAGTAATTATTTTATCATTTTGAACCAAGACTCAATAGTGCAGTAGTCTCTCAGTAATCCGGCCGATATTAGACCAGAGGACTGCCGGATGAATGGAAGTACATTTCAAAAAGACATTTTAATAGCAAAACCAATGTTTATTGCTAAAAATATTGCAAAATTATATTATATAATTAGGGTTGCCATATACATTCCATATATATGGGACTGTCACTATATTTCACTACTCAGTCCCGTATTACTGTTTGTTCCGTTTTCTCCCTAAACTCTGCGTGAGACACCGGCAAAAGAAACAGTTCGGATGAAAGAAACAGGTTGTCTGTAGAGACAATTGAAATAATTTTGATTTGTCATTATAATTTTAAAATGACTTGCGCCAAATTTTATACTTATGTGAAAGAAGAAAATGATATAATTAAGAAAGTACGTAAAATCAACTTTAAAATATGATTAGCCTTTCATTAATTATTTCGTTATATTAGATATCTTAAGCTTTATTTATATTTTTTTATCATAGTGAAGTAACCATTACCTACCTACTTTTTCAATTTCATGTCATTTTTCGTTTTATTTACCTCACACTTATATGTCCTGTATCAATATTTGGCAATTATGGCATCCCAATTTATAAATAAATGCAGCAACTCGTTTATCCCTCCCCTTCTGAAAATACCACAGTACTTCGGGCCGGTTAGCTAAGCACCAGATTATAGAGAGACCACTGTCGCTCAAGTTCCTTTAGCGTCGTAATGGAGTCGTATGTGGAGTATTAGACGTTAATCAGAGAGGAGGTTCAAATTAACTATAACTCCTAATAAAATTATCTCACTTCTGGAAATTAATAACTTACGAACGACTCACAGCTGTCCTGTTGCACATTTGTTTGTTTTCGTTTAAAAGCAATTGATGAAATCTTGTGATTAATTTTTACTTTTTTTTGCTTTTATTTTCCATTTCCTGTTTGTTCTCAATACGTATTATCCCTCTTCCCAGTCGAGATTAGCTGAAAACATCTACTGATTTATTTCTGTTTCAAGCGTACTAAATCCCTTCAATTTTTCTGGTTTTTATATTTACATTTAAACCTTATGAGTCTTGTCCCGATAGATGTCAGAATTTGTGTCACATCTGCTATCTACGTACCACGGAAAAGACACAATTTTATGTCTTATGCAAATGTGCTTAAACCTGTGTGTTTAAACCTAAAATTTTTTAAAACTGCAAAGCCTTTTTCCAGATGACTGAATGATGAGTTTTTTGTCAAGGTTAGCAATGTTTTGACTGCTGACTGGTTAGTCACTATTTTCTGCCGGTATCTCAGGCAAACTTGATAATCCGTTGATGAGAAATGCTCCAATCTCTCTGAAGTGCTGACAAAGATGCAGACCCTTCGCTCCAGATCGAAGATTTGTTTTGCTTCTGTTCTATAGACCTTCAAAACAGGTTGGCACAGTGGCACTATCTTTGAAGAGCCAGATGTCGCATGAAAAAATTCTTCATAATATGCCTTATTTTTATGTAATTGTTGTTTGACCAGAGAATTTCCTCAAGATGGAAATTGGGTTTCAGTTTGGAAGTTCCGTCGCAACCCTGAGGAATGCGTTGTATATTTGTCCTATGGGTTGTCGGATGGACAATGAATTGTTGCGCAGAATAAAACTTCCATTGCCAATTCGATTTAGAAAATTTTTCCAGAAAGCGCCTTTATCTGTTGAAAGCAGTTTGATCATTAAGTGAGAAAATTCTATTCATATTGTCATCTTGTACCCGGCTTAGGGGACATAGATCTGTTTAGACTCGAGAGAGCCTGTTCTGCAAAAACTATGGCTTGGGCTAGGAGAGAAGTTACTTCAATATAGTAGGTATGGAATAACGCATCGTGCTACTTGATATCAGTTTGAAGATTTAACAATGTCTCTAACTCTAGACATATTATTAAGAAGATCTTGAAAACTTTTCCAAATTTACAACGGTCTTTACATAGGTGTTCTCAATGGACTCTGGAAAGATGCAGAAGTTCTTGTGAGGAACAACCTTCTGCTGAAGCCAGAAGCAATCGGAGAGAAATTTTTTCGATAGACGGAGGAACTTCTGTCCGAAAGAAAACTATATTCTGTGTTCCACTAAGGCGATTTTGTCCCCTTTATATTCGTATTAGTCATGTCGCATCTGAGCAAAATCTTCGTGGCTGAGGGAGTCGGGGTATTGTTACATATGTCTGCTTAGAGAGAGGTTGATTTTACGCCATTTATACATTCGTCGTACAGACTGATTGGAATCAGGAGAGACAAACAGTTTGGAAAGTGATCAGGGTCAAAGAGATCTTGAGGGCTGAAAAACTTAATATTCTTGAGTAAGCCAAGGGAGTAAAGAGAAAGATAGATTTAGGGCTGATGACTTCAAGGAGAGATATGAGTAGACTCTTTGGTGTTGATGATGCATATGCTGGAAGCCTCTATCCACTGAGTAAGAGTCTCGGCATTACCTGACGTTCTAGAAGTAGGATGTCATTAACGGAAGGAAAGTGTATTTTGAAGTCACCCAAGATAAGGAACTGACGAGTGACAGAATCCTAAAGTGACTGTAACCAATTCTTAGAGATGGATTCTGCAGGGGTGTAGTTATTCATAATGATATCGATAGGCTGCGGTGTAAGCAATATCAAGATTTCGGTACCTTGGTCTTGCAGATGAAGGCAAAGATTCCAAGCGGGCAGTGTATTGCTCATACCAATAACTATTCCTCTTCTTCTTGTACTGGATTGATCTTCTCTGAAGATTATTTTATCTGGACAGGAATAAATCACGAGACTAATGGAGGAAGGTTTCTAGTAAGACAATGATTGAAGAAATTTTAAAGGAATTGTTCTGTAACCAGTGACGATCGATATGTGTTCTCTGGGAGTTCGATTGCATAATTGAGAAGGTTGCATACACCTACTGCTTGAGGCATCGATACATTAAGATGCCCATCCAGATCATTTCTGTCAAAGATAACAATTTATCCTTTCGTCCATGTTTGTGACGTCACAGTTTCGGAAGTCACGAGCAAATAAACATGCGTTTTTAGTGTTCTATTCTTAGTAATAATGTTCATAAGGTGTCTTTTTATACTAAATCTACGATGTTCTACAACTTTGTCATTGACTTTTCCCCTCTATATAGTTCTGTTTTCGGGATAGGAACGCTAATTCTTCAGCTTGCTGCCAAGTGGCGCTGTAAGCGCATTTGGCGTAGAGCGTCTCACGGCATAGTGCTAGTCACTTTACTATACCTAGACACCACTTTTGTGATTATAGCTATAGTCGTTCTACAAGTAGAGAGGGGCTATAAGTAACTTTAGAGAACACCCTGTACATGTCCTTATATTTAAAATCTCATGAACAAGGAGAATTTGCACATATCTCATTGAGATGAATTTAAGGATATGTTATTTTCCACATATAATGGAACAATAATGATTCAAAGATGAGAAGTAGGCTGATTTTATTCTATTTTTGTATCACCCACACCTTCCAGGCATAATGAGGAAGATTTTTTGAAGAAATGTTTCGTTATAAAATTCGAAATGCCTGATTTATATCAATAAAGTGAAATTTTTCGAAAAAGAACGAATTAAAATATTTCAAGGGAAGAAATGTGCACTGTATTTTGATTAACCTTAAAATTTAAGAAGTGCGTTTACAATGTCCAGATAAGGAAAGATATCTTTGCAGTCAGAAACAAATATACATCTATAGACAATCTGCGAATAACCACAAAATTATTGCCTTTTTCAAATTAAACTTCAATCCAACCTCAAAATCTTTAGTTTTAAATTGTAATCAGAAATTTACTTCTAATGGAACACTTTTATAACAAAGTATTAACATAACATATAATCTTTTTCTCATTATGAGTCAAAAATATATGTTATCATTGATATTTTAATAAGAACACATCAAAGAGTTTTTAAGGTCCCTAGAATTTAATAGAGTCTAAAAACTTCAAAAATTATTTTAACGATTATTTATTCAGTAGCTTTATATGTTTGGATTTATTGAATGTCTTTTTCTTTTCCGCCATTACTTTTTGCCATATTATTAAAAGTAAAGAAAATTTTCGCTATCAATCATCCTTGAAAGAAACTGTCACACGTGAATAATAGTCAATAAGTGAAAGGTTAATTTCCCCAGATTACCGCAATGGACTGACTGTAAACATACTCTTTTACTGTTTTTATTTGTATGCCTGGATTGAAAGAAGATAGTGACAAGAAGCTATAATTGGTCATGCAGTAGACTTTGTTTGCGATTCATCTCATCTCACATTTATCGATTTTATGTGTTTTCCTGAAGGAGAAAATGTATTCAAAGAAAAGCTTTTCACTTGTACCTTGCAGAGACTGGCATATCAGTCATTGATTCTTTATGACTTTTAACCAAATCTTCCAGGTAGTAGTAAAACCAGTGATGGTTAGGTCAGATAATGAAAGCTAATTCTGTAAATGGATTCAAATTGAAAGTCTAGTGTGGCAAATCAATGTCTCTTTTAGTAGCTTTACGAAGACTACAGGTGACAGATCTCGTAATGTTGAAAAGTGATCAGATGACAAAGATAAAAACGAATATCAGCAGCGTATATGGAATATTGTGGAGTTTTCTTAAAATATTAGGGATAGATATTTTTGAAGATCAAAATAACTCAAGCAATTCTTTAGTCCAAAATTTCACAAACAAATCACTGAAACTTTTGTTCCCTTGTTTTTTGCATATAATGCAGATTT
The DNA here is from genome assembly GCA_013235015.1 of Araneus ventricosus. NCBI lineage: Eukaryota > Metazoa > Arthropoda > Arachnida > Araneae > Araneidae > Araneus > Araneus ventricosus. The sequence goes on along the minus strand of BGPR01005402.1, from coordinate 36,280 downwards.
ATGCTATTACTAGCTGGTCACTTCTCTTTGCCCAAGAGGTATCTACTGTTAGAGAACTGATTTCGTTTTTCGTATCAAATTTACTTTCACTAGTTCTATGGCACGATGTTAAAAGAAAAAGACATTTGATAAAAAGTTTAGTGCTGAAACATCAGGGCAGTGAAATCCATTTGGAAACTAAAAAAAATCACGTTAGTGTCATCATTAACATCTGCTTAACTGCTATTGTTTTAATCCAAGTTGTGCTGACAGTCTTGTGTGTTTACCTTTTGTTTCACTCTTCTGTTGAATATCGTAAGTACTTCAGCTTGCTAATGGACATAGAGAATGGAAATGTTGCATCTATCATTATTACAGCTATGATTATATTTATGACTTATACTGTTCTGCTCAAGTTACCTGCTTTAATAGCTGTGTTGGCTGGAACACTGTATTACAAATGCAGCGAATTGCTTGCAAATGTTTCTAAAAGTATGGAAGACATGCGCTGCTTGGTTCCTCAGTACAGAGAAATATTTAAAATATTTCAGAATTACAACGAACTTTTCAAAATGGTTAATGAGGTTGAAGAGACGTTTTCATCCACATCCTTTTTGGTATTGTGTTCCCAGTGGATCAATTTATACCTTGTTCTTGTTACATACTTCAAGATAGAAGACAGAGGTTTCTCCACAGCTGTCTCCTGGGAATGTTTTGCCAGACTTATTCTGGGTTCACTGACGGTTGTTGGTGTAGTCTTGTGTGCGTCAAGAATCTCCTCTCAAGTTCGTCGCATTCAAACCAGTCTGCAGCTCATCCACAATTCGTTGATGAAGGACGAAGAAAAGAACAGAAGAGTCATCGAAGTCGTGAAATCTATGATCGATATGGAATTTCCCCAGATGACAGCTTACGGTTTCGTGGAACTGAAGCCGGAATTTATTTTTTCAGCTTTTGGTTCTGTGTTAACTTATGGACTTCTGGTTCTAAATCTCAAAAAAGAATGAGATAATGACCTGAAACAAGTCTTAAGATTATGCATCAGGGTATGCTAAAAATTAAATATTTCTAATCAGTGGTGGATTCAGGATTCGGGTCTGGGGGTTAGGCTGAAGTCATAAAAAAATTGTGTCGTAGTGACGAATGTCAAACCTCATGGCTTATGTAAACCAAAACACTTTAACTTCACAGACTTTCCTCACCTGACAATAAGAATTATAAAGAACACTACAATACTTTCGATAATTTAATAAAAAATATAATGAAATAACTAGCGAAAAAATGTTTTCGACCGCGTCAACGTTACAAGTACAAGTGGAATGACTTGAAAAGTAGAAAAATTTTCGAGCCTGTCAAGCCAGGAAGCAATGTTGTCACGATTTTATTATTTTTTAAAAATGAAAATTAATAGCAAACAGTTGTAGCGATTTTAAATAAAATCAAGAATTTTGGTTTATCTAAAAAAAAGTCTGATAGCCTCCCAGATTCGCCACTGTTTCTAATTTATGCAAAAAAATCTTAGATTTTTCAATATTTATCTATCAGTCACATAACATTCGTTTTAGATTTTTTTATAATTATTACTAATAAAATGTTGCAATTTCAGTATTATACAGATGTATAAAGCTGCCTTATGTTTCATAGTTGTAATTAGTGTTAAAACCCATTGAATAAAATGCATATTTAAGGATATAAGTTCAAGTATTATGACTTTAAACTAGAGAACTATTGCTTGATTTTATCAACATGTGTTATGAAATTAAATATATTTAGAAAATTGTTAAAAATAAAATAATTTTTAAAATTCTGTCATGAAATAATTCACTAAAATATATTATATTCTTCTAAAATGCCACCTTGTAGATACACTATGTCAATTGATTGTTCTTCTGGGGGTTAAAAAATATTAAATGTAAAATTATTTCCAAAATTCTAATGCTACTCCAGATTTTCGCATGCAGCTTCATAATACTGCAATTTCTCTATATTCTAATTAGATGACACCTTCTGTTTTTGGGAAAGTGTTTTCGCATTGACTCAACTAAGAGCTTGAATCATAGAATTTTTTTCCATTCCTAGTTAGAAAGTGGGTTGGCATAAAATTGTGTACAATATGGTTGTGGTTTTAAAAGCCTAAGATTAAAGCAAAAAAAATTCGCGTTTACTTAGCATTTGGGGATATTTTATATAAACCATTCCAGTCAGAGTTAATCGTTTCCTTAAAAACACTTTTATAATAAGATTTCGTGATAATGGCAGGCATAATCTCATTTAATTTTGTTGAGTCTTTTACAAGCTACCAGAACTTCTATAGCCGTACAGAATTTAAATTTCAGGGTACAATCCTGGTAATTCCCAAATTTAAAAATGTGAGTTTCAGGTTTGTTTGTAAGATGGGCGAACCTAAATTGGTAAAGTCGCGGAAAGAAATCGTAAGCTTTATGAATTGAAGTGAGACCTTTCTGTAAAAATTTAAAGAGATTCTATTTCATAAGAGCTCTTTTTGTAATTGCAGAATAACTATTATCGTATTTGTTACTAATAACTAAAAAATAAAAATTCTGCTTAAAATCAAAATTTGGTTCATATAATGCACAACTGAAATATTTTTGCATAGAAGGAAGAGTTCTTTTTTGAAAATTTTTGTGTAAGGATTTCATATCTATTTATTGTGATATTATTTTTCATAATATTACGATTGTTCGATATTTTAATGTAATACTGTCATAGATAAGCCACAAAATGGCTTCATACAAGTCAATGTAAAATGATACTTAAGTGAACATAGGAAAAAAAAACAGTGGTTAATACATATCGTCAATAATTAATCACAAAATCAGGGGCGGCGCATAGGGGCTGCGGTACTGCAGCACTCCCAACATTTTCCATAGTGTGAAATTAATAAATTGATTTTAATTCGCATTTAATATTTAAATATATCAACAATCTAACAAAATTTTACATTAAAGGATTTCTATCTTCAAACAAACCTAGAGGAAATACCGAGGCAGAAAACTAAGTTCCCTATCTTATTTTTTCACTACCCGAAGATCACTCGCAAAGGAATAACTATGTAAACGAGAACTGTGTGGATAGTTCAGCACAGAATTCCGCCTGCGCGCAGACGTGGTTATAGAGCACATGCTTTCCCTTCCTTTCTCTATCACGTTTTTAAGATAAAGGACAACTATCGAGGTCGACAGCACCAGATAAGTTAGAAACAGAGTTTCAAACATTTTACCACCTCGGAAATTTTTCTTTTCTATTGCAATTAAATTTAAATGAAACATCTTGCAATCAAAATGATTTTTTCGATAATTTTTAGTTATAAATGGTGATGATATACAGGGTTCCCACTTATATCCGTTACACCCCCTTAACTTCTAAACGGTGACAACCTAGGCCATAAAGTTGGTGTATAGGTATAGTGAAAAGGCTATGCGCTATTCGATGAGACAACTTACAACGCCATCTATAGGCAGATTTTGGAATTAGCGGTCCTATCTCGAAAACAGTACAAGACACAGGAAAAAGGTCAATTACAAAATTGTAGAGCGTCTTCGATTTAGTACAAAAAGATACCTTGTACACATTAATGCGAAGAAATGAATGTTTAAGTTGCACATTTGTTTGTTCTCGATTTCAGAAAGTGTGACGTCTTTAAACGGGTTAAAACGATAAAAAACAATTAGTTATCACAATATACCTTTATTTTCGGTGTTCAAAGTGCTCTCCGTTATCTACAATGCAGATTTGAGTCCTTGTTTAAATTTCACTTTGCACACGTTTTAGCATATAGTTGGTGCGCAAACACGAGCAACAGTAACACGTCCTGCAATGTTGGCGGAAAAGTCCATACACATGCTGTTTGAGTTATTTCCACAAGAAAAAGTATAATGGGGTCATTTTTTGCCCGAAAAATAACATTTTCTCCATTTATTTGTGTCATATGACTTCAAAATTTCCGAAAATTCGAGCAAACAAATGCGCATTTTACACGTTTTGTTCTTAGCATCATTGCACTCAAAGTGTCTTTTCGTACTAAATCGAAAACGCTCTACAATTTTGTAATTGACTTTTTTCCCGTATCATGTACCGTTTTTGAGATAGGACCGCTAATTTGAAAATTTGGCGATAGATGGCGTTGTGAGTTGTCTCATCGAGTAGCGCGTAGCCTTTTTACTATACCTAGATACGAACTTTATGGCCTAAGTTGTCACCGGTTAGAAGTTAAGGGGGTGGTGTAACGAATATACGTGGAACCCTTTATATATGAGAAATTTTCCGCCATACAAATGTTTTAAAAATTTTTGCGATCCCCGGTATTTTGTATCATCCTATTTGGGATCATGATTTATACTTTAAGAGCCTGATTTCGAATAAAACACGGTTCGCTTCAAGGAGCTGAATTTCTGAAATAATATTGTTACGAACATGGAAAGTCGCTTCCCAGCAATGTTAGTACTATGATTGGGAAGAGAGTTTTACAAGGTTAAGCATGGAATGACGGCAGCACCTGTTCCGAGACCCCTGACCTTGGCGACCATTTTGGCGACTTGGCGAAAAATTTGGTGACCTTGGCGACAAATAGATGATTCCAGAAAATGCAACCCTTTTCTCGATATTTCTATTAGGAAAGGGAATACGCGTGAATATACAAGAAAACTCCTTGTGACGTCACGGACTGTCGGAGAGAGTATATAAGGACCGCGCCTGGATCAGAAGGAGGAGTGTTGATCCATTGGGAACGACTTTAGAGTTTCTTCTGCAGTGCGAGCTAGGAAGCTGGTGAGCTGAGCGCTATTGAAAGTGCTGTTATTGTCGTTATTAGTTATTTGCTGACTGTTTGTGTTGCTAAATATCAAAGTGCTGAACTGTTATTACCTGCGAATTGTTGTCTGTTTACTTTGCTAATTTGTGCAAGAACTATTGTTTCCTGTACCTGTGTTACGTGTTTACCTGCATATTTGTAGATAAACTGTCATCCTTCATTATCCTGCGTGTTGAACTGTTTACACCATACACCCACAGAAAGACTTTTGCAACTATATTGATAAGTGTATTCCCATTTTAAAATAACACATGCACATTTAGATAAATGTAATAGAATAAATTACTCTTTATTTTTTATCTTGTAAATTCCCGTTACTACACACTGCTTCAGAATTTGAAATCTGCATTTTAACATTAGGTGGGAATATTTCCCTAGGAACTAAAATTAACAAAAATTCACGATAATAATATTAAAGCTATTTTTCTTGATTTAGATGTTGACTATCATAACGAATTAAACTTAAGCATTTACGACAAAAGAAATGAATTTAAATTTAATGTTAATATTGTTTAACTTTTGGAATTCAAATATCTCATTTAAGATCCATAAAAACACGATAGTACATCAATTATTAAGGATTAAAAATATTCGTAACAATTCAGAATCAAAGAAAACGCAAATTGAACTTTTTAAAAATATTATTAATTCCAATAAAATTCCCATTTCTCTCTATTTACCTTTATTACATAGCGTTTTATAAGTTTAATATTAAATAAATAAAAAAAAACCACCTACTTTATTTACCTTTAGTCTACATAATTTTACAGTTACTTTCATTTTTGTTTCATTGTATATTTTTTATATATTGATACTCTTAAAAAGGTTCTTAAGACTTTTCACTGCTAGTAGAATATTAACCGAAACTCGTGACTTTAACTGTTAACCTTCAGAACCTAGAACACGTCAGCACTTCTGAATGTTCCAATGTACGCATGCCGCGTGCTTTTTGAATCTAAATCCCACTCCTGTCTTATTTATCCATTTATGGATTTTTAGGTGAGAATAGACATCTTTTTCTGCATTTTTGTTTTATATTATTGGTTTTAAAATCTGGCTTCATGTATTTTATTTCTATAGACATGAACTTTTTGCTTGATATTTCTTTGTTTCAAAATAATGTTTTTTAGTTCGGTGTTCCGGGGAAACAAACTCTTTTTAGCATTATTTCTAGAGTTTGTGTTTAGAAAACACCGATAATAAGTATACGCTCGTTCGGTATTTCCCTGCTGATGACGCGTCCCGTACGTTAGCGTTATGTTCTGTTTTCTTATTTAGGTTTTTCTTTTCTGAAATGGTTTTAATGTTTTCTTTTGTTAATATTTCTCACTTTTAAGATGTACTGCTGCATTGGCGCATTCACCGTGTTAGTGAAGTTTTTCTATATTTAAATCTGTTTTAGAATTTATTATTTAACCATAAAGTATCTGCTTCCTAGTGTTTGCTTCATTTGAAATAGTGTTTCTTCGATTGAAGTGTTGGTTTCTTGATTGGTTGTTGCTCTTTTTGTGTATAAATGTCTTTTGCCTTGATTTCTGTGTTTGTTTATTATTGTGCATATATATATAAATAAAACAAAATATAACTTGTTATACATGAACATAAAAAAACAAAGTAAGCAAGACATATCAAAATGCAATTAAAAAACTAAAAATTTATTAATTAAACAAAATAATCAAATCTAAAATAAAATTGAAAAAATTGAAAATACTATAGATACTAAGAGCAAAAGGTATGTTTAAACATGTAAATGAACTCTGTGGCAATCAAAACTATTGAAAAAGTTAATCCAAATAATTGGAGTTTTCAATAATTAAATTAGTATATATATAAAACTGAGCAGTGCAGGATTAAAAGATACAGCACCCCAAGAATACATAATACGAGCCGCCACTGCATAAAATGGTGCCTCGTCAATGATTAATCATAAAATGATGTCACATAAGTCATCCTAAAAGTGTACAACATTCTAGAAAGACAGAAACTAAAATATGACTATAAAAACACAAGTTTCAAAGGAATTTAGAATTCGTAGTTGAAGCAATATGCCTACTAGCATTGAGCATTAGAACGGTTTTCCTTGATAATATACAACTGAGATGTATCTTTCAAATCCAGGTATGCTAATCGTTTTCCTTGAAACTCACTATGTTTTATATCCCCTTATGATATTTTACTTGTTCTTCAAATAATATGTTCAGCTTTGAGAGTTCCATTTCAGTTTTTTAAAAGTTATAATCAATTATATAACAAACTCCAGTTTTAAAACTATGGATATACGAATCGGTATACTTTTGAGTCTGCAAAATTTCCAAATATTTCAAAGTCATATTAAAATAGTTCTGGACTGTATAGATTTTGATCAGTGAATAGACTGCTTCGTGTATCTGTTGCAAGATCAATTCTATACGAATACAAAGAACTAGCACAAATCTGAAGCTCATCATGAAATCAAAATAAATAATATTTTCGCAGTACAATCCGTAAGTGTCTTGAAAGTTCAAACTGAGTTTTGAATTAAATGAGACATTATTTTACCACATACTCATTAACAACTGATGTCATCAGAGAGTTTTTCTCAGAGATATTCCAGAGACAGAAATCAAATTATAATCACAGAAACACGAGTTTCAACTAAATACTACAGTGAGTATATCACTACGTCACAAGTATTGCAATGGCCAATAGTACATCAATCTAAGTGTTTTTTTCGTGCAACAGAAATATTTGTTTAGTGATTTAAAGAGAGAAAAGTTCACACTTTTAAAACAATTTACAAATATTATGTTAACTTATCTAATGAATTTCTTTACCCATACCAATTCACAAATATTAGGTTAACTTATCTAATGAATTTTTTTACCCATTCTTGATGTTTATTATAAGCAATCCATAAGTAAACAACGCGCCGAAGACGGTGAGAATCAGTCCTCGCTTCAACTTCAAAACTCCTCCAGCCGTCATGGGAGAGAACTTCATTTCCTTCATCAGGCTCAAGAAAAGCATCGATTTTTCGTCTCTTTCAAAATCTTTGGCTAAATGGTTTCGAATATCCTGTAAAAAATTCTGGATGCATTGAACTTGCCATGATGTTCTTGATGCGCATAGGTTGACTCCGATCAGAGACGCTGGTATAAGAGTCATCCCAGAAAGAGACTGCCAGCTTACAAACAAGACAAAGCTTGAAAGGGAGATGTACATGCATAAAGTCTGGCAACAAAGAAGGACGAGGACGACTGGAGAAAGCGTATGTTCGATATCTCGTGACATTTGACAAAGAAGTTCATGACATTCCATTAGTTTCAACGATATTTCATGGGAAATATTCCCTTCGCCATAAGCTTTAATTTTATCGCAAAATCTAGCTAGAAGTACGCTGTATTGATGGTAAATCGTCCCACATACTACTGCCATGAAAGCCGGCAATCCAAATAAAGACATGAAGCAAAACGTTACAACTATGGCCCTGAAGATAAAATCACTTATGTCATCATCTCTGAATTCGATGTAAAAGCTGTAAAATCTTCTGTGCTGTTCTATTGAATCGTTCAGGAACGTAGCACAAAGAATACCTGATGTTAATGGTATTAGAATAGAGAAAATGAAACAAATATTGATGGTTAATTTAGGAATATTAGGAGAGATTTCTTCAAAAGGAATAAAATTCTGCTGCTCTGTAACATAAATTGTCTGATCATTGCTTGTCTTCTATATACAATATACCAGAGGAGCAAAGAGCCTAGATTTGATATAGCAAATGATGCTAACAAAATAGCAAAAAACGAGGATTGAAAAATATCGTACAATGCCACAACGACCATGCAAACTTGAAAGATGCAAAACAGAATAATAGGTAATTTCTTCAAAAAATTCTTTAATGGCCAGTCTTTTACTTCTGATTCTACTTCGATTTCACATTCTGAACTTAGTAATCCTGTAAACTTCATAAAATAATATAATAGACCGTAGTTTCTAAAGTTTTCAAAATGTTTTGCATTTTCTGGTAAAATCATGTTTGCATCCATAGTTTTACCGCTGATTTCAACAATAAAGCATTAAAACTGTGTCCTGTTACTGTTTCTTCATCTTCTATATATCAATCAATTTCTGTTTTTATTTCTTGTTTTTCAATTCAATTTTCACTAGAAAACGAATTAACTATCGTTCGATACTAAATTAAATGCATTTTTTTGTATTCCGAGATGCTCGAATTTCAGTTTCGATTCTTTTCTTCCTGAATGCTTATTGGAATAGAACTTGTAAGGTATATTGTCAAAAATGATGCATTACTAAAATTTTCTCTTTAGCGAAATCGAGATGTGAGATTTCTGTTGAGTAAGAATCAAGCTGATGAACACAAAAGATAATGAACGGATTTTCTATTTACAATTTAATTGAAGGTTTTCTCTTTGAATTCAAATGATTCATAAATTAATCCATCAAAGTAAACATTCAAACGTAATGATTGTTTTGACATATTGAAATCGTGTATATATTGAAATAAGCATGAACTTCAAAATTCCCTAGAGAAACACCTATTTTTGGTATCACAATTAAACGTAACATTCAAAAATTAGGCCGTGTATAAATTTTCATAAACTTTTTATTGTGATATCGCGAGATATTAAACATTTTGCGTTCTCACAAAGAGAAGGGGGGCTTCTCTATATTGAGTCAGGTAAACTCTGTGCCTGTTTATAGTGCTAGGCAGTAGACTCATAGCTTAAGTAGGACTTTAAAAGACATTGTAAAAGTTGTGATCGATGTTATACTATCGATTGCCTCGTAATGCATGGTGAAGATTGATCTTATTGAAAATTCCTGAAGAATTAAAATTTCGTTGCGATTTAAACATTATTTTACATTTTGTCTAAACAACTTTGCATCTGAGTCAATTTAAAGCTCTGAAAATAAAAAAACCCCTCTTATTATTTTCAGATGTTTGTGTAAAAGCAAATATATAAATCAAATGATAATTAAATGTTTCAATGAAACTTTATAATATAGTTAATCAGTTTATCGATTTTTTTCTTTTTTCATTTTTTAAAAAAAATTCTGGAGGTTTTAAAATTATATTTTTATTGGATTATTTTCAAAATAGCACTAGCTTATTTCAGTGCTTTTGTTTTTATTAAATATACATCATATTAAATGAAGAATATTTTTGAAATATGTTTCAATGAAAAAGTATAAAAAATGATTCTCAAATATGACAATTTTCATTTCCAAGGAGACCACTGATCACAGGATAAATGCTTCCTTCAAAGGAAAATAAAATAAAATAAAACACACGGTTTCTAAATCTTTTTGGTGAACAACCAGTAATTTGCACACTGTATATTTTAAAGAATGATTTTTTCGAATGTAAGCTTATTGTTAGTTTTTCTGTCTTTGCCACGTCTTTGAATTTCTGCAATTTGAACAATTTTTTGACAGTAAAGAAATATCTATAAATTCTACTAATTAATCATATTTCCAATACTAGACCCTGAATTTGATATTTCACTGAATGTTTCCATAGACCTCTTTAGATAGGTAACAATTTTTGATCAAGGTTTTAAAAAATGGTTTATGGTATAACTTAACAAAATTGATTCAATAATAGCGATAAAAAACTAAGAAAATTGATCAGCGATGATTATTGCACTATAGCATAAATAATTAAACATTAGTCGATCACTTCAATATAGGGTGTCCAAGAATTGTTGGACACATTACAAAATTATATAAAATAAAAACTAGAATATATAGAAACAAAATGCCATTACTAACTTATTATAAGAATACAAAAGTTAATAAATGTCGATGTCAGGTCCCTTGATTGCGCGTAATATGCCCAAGCGATACTCGATTTCACACCATGTATTTACAAGCATCCAAGGAGCTATGGAGGGGACAGCGGCCGTCATGCGATGCTTCAGTTCATGCAAATTAGCGCAAGGCATCTGATACATACAATCTTTTACATAATTCCACCTGAAAAAATCTGAAGGAGTTTAATCTGGAGATCGGATGACATGACTACTGATTGTAATGTTCTTATACAATTCACATCAGGCCACATCTAGCCCTATCTATCGGATTGTGGGAAGAAACGATGCTGTGACACAAAACTTTAGAAGCCGTGTTAGCAATACGAGATATCGGGACAACGCTACTGTTTCTAGTTATTTTTTTGTACACTTTTGTAATGTGTCCAATAATTCTCGGACACCCTGTATTAATTCCAATAAGAACAGCGTTATTCTTAGATATATAAGGATTGTGAGGTAATTACGACGGTAATTGGATATCTTCACATCTACATTTCAGGATTTCTAATTAAGTTATCGATGCATGTAGAGGGCCATCTTATGCTAAATCGGTGGCGCTTTAAACTTTTGAAATTGACTTTTCTTACTATCTGTCATAGCTTTTGAGATCAAATCTCGCACTTCCAATGTTAATCCCTAGGGGCCCTGCGATAAGGCTCAGATGATAACGAATTTGTAGTTCAGCATCGGATTCTGAGACTACCACTTTTGGACTATTTTACACCGGAAAGGGGAGTCAGGTAATGAGTCATATGAGTGTATTTCCGGAGTTTTTTGTTAGATCACGCTCATTAAAATGTAAACATCACCCTTTCATTCTTCGCTTTCCCCCGATTTTGATGAAAATAACTCCGCCCGGCGAATGCGCAAAAGCGCGGAGGGTTTCCGAATCCGTTGCTATACAATACTTGACTGCAGATAAACATTACTTTCTCAACTCGACTCTTTTCTCATCCGAGCTTAGTATAAAGATACTAGCAGTACGTGCACGGCGCTGCCCGTGGAATCAGGACTTCAACAAAATAAAAAAAGTCCACATACAATTACATACATGAAAGTTTTAGAAACGAAATTATAATAGAAATATATATATTATTAAGTTTGCTTGCTTCTTTTTCTTCTCGACAATGATATTTGCATTATAAGAAAACAGTGCCGAGTACCGTTAATCCAAAACAATGTTAAAGAATTACAATGTGAAATTTATTACACCGCAAGCAAAGTATGAAAGACAAAGAAATAAGTTAAGGCACGCTTAAAAATAATAATCGAAGTCATCGAGTAAATAAATCATCTCCTCGCAGAACGCGAAAGTGATGACGTCACATGCCGTGGGGAAGAAGTTCCAGCCAATGAAATTGTAACACTATAGTCGGGGAATCTCCGGAGAATGTCTCATTGGGGGAAGGTCGCTAACAAAAAACTGTTTGAACTGATCAGGGAAAAATTAATTTAAAAATGCGGGAAAAGGTATTTTAACGGTTCTTGTTTTAAATCCGACAGAAACGTTCCAGTTATAATCTGAAAAAAATTGAAAATGATAGCGCTATTAGAAAGGCGGATGCTAGAATTTAAAGAAAACCGAATGGAAAATTAACATAAAAATGACTATTTTTCAAAATTTTTTTAAAATTCAGTAAATTACTTTAAACGTACAAAACAAACTTCATTAGAACGGATATTGTGTGCTCTTTCCGATGGTGTATCTATTTTTTCGTAAAATTATCCGAAACCATGCTATTGAGAAATTAGTGCGAAAAATCATCCAAAACAACACAAAACATTAAATAAAACATTTTCTACATTGAATTCTCGCGCGCACACACACACACACACACACACACACACACACACCACACACACACACACACACACACACACACACACACAACCACAACACCACCACAGCACCACAGGATATAGGACTAGGGGGGTTAGCCTAAAAGATTCGTTTGAGAACTTATAAGGCCTGTGTAGGCATTTAAGAGACATCTTTTGACAAATGGGACATGGCATCAGAATAGTGGGAGGTCTAACAGGAGACTCTTTCATGATGGATAGATGCAAAAGAAAGGTCCCACCAAATTAAGTGTACAGCGTTAATGGGATGGATTCATAGTACAACAAACCAGTCGCTTATGCTGAACGGCTTCAAAAGTTCTTATTTCGGACATAGTCTTTTGATTACTATACTTAAGTAGCTCAATGTTAATGCGTTGTACTAGCACTAATATCTGTGTCTATCGTTCCATTGTTTTGCCATGACATTTGAATCTTGAGTTTTCCTTGCACCTTTGTTGTGACTCAGGTGAGGATCAGGATTTGGTCTGGTGGGACTGTCTCGTCATAAAATTATCGTCGTAGTAGATGTCAAACCTCTGGTTTATTAAACGCTAAAGCACTCCAACTTTTACAGATCTTTTCTCACCTGACAATAAGAATTACAAAACAAAATAAACTCGATGATTTAATAAAAAAACAATGAAAGAACTTGGCACAAAATGTTTCAACCAACGATCAACATGGTACGAGATGACTTCAAAACAGTGGGAAAATTTTCAAACCTGCTCACAACCAGACGCAGTATTATCATTTTTTAAACTGGGGATTAGAACAAACAGCGTAAATAATCTTAAATAAAATCAGAGATTCTGGTTACCTTGGTGATGGAGGTCCCATAGACTCCCCCTGGATTCTCCACTGGTTATGTTAGCAATTCAAGTATTCATTAAGATCCATGATTTTACACATTTGCCGCGTTTCCTTTTCTTTCATTAATTCAATGGCCAAAAAGTACTCTCCCCACCCCACCCCGTTTCTCTCGCAAAAGTGGCTTGATCTCTTCATGTGCGTACCTGACATAAGCATTACATATTGATCTTTCAGGAAACTTCATACTACAGCTCTTTGTCTGTCAATAAAAGGATTCACAGAGAAAATTAACATATAACATAGATTGCCTTCTATTTGGAAGAATTTTCATTTTATCATTAATCTACCTTTTGCTAATCTGGATGTCAGCAAGAACAAATATTAAAGATTTTTGAAACGAGACAGTAACTAGTAATGTCAGGAAAAAGCCCTTTACCACCAGGATCACGTGAATAACAAATATCCCTGAATGATGGTAACAAATCATTGTTCTTAAATTTTTCAATAATGATATAATACATTGTAAAATTATGTCAAAAAGCGCTAAAAGTTGTAAATTGATTTTTTGATATTATGACAGCTACGATACGTCTGAACAGTAGCATTGATACTATTATTAATTATCTCTAAGTAATTGTAGTTCTTTCTAATGTTCCCAAAAAACAGGTTTTCACATGAGTTTGAAAGCAGCCACCCTAACAAAAGGATCGACAGATAACAAAATTGTCAATCTTTCCAAAGCGTAAAACTGTGATACAATAGATAAAAGAATTATAATGCATGTCACGATTCCTTTGAAATAGATGATAGCCTATAAGAATAATAACTTGTTTATTGATTGCTTTTCGCTTTTTTCGGACATTTATAGCAAAATGTTTAATATTCGCGAAAAATCATTATGATGCCAATTATTTTCTATGTGTAAACCCTACATAAAAAACATAGCTTGGATAAAACAGTTGTTTTGGTTCAAATAACATTAATCTAAATTCCTGTAAAATATGGAGGAATACAATGGATATGGACATCTGTGGTATTTTATTAAACTGTTAGGTATAGATATATTAGGCAGTATACGGGAAGACAAAAATCAAGCTTGCGTTTTTTTCTTCAAGAAATATGTGAATAAGATTATCATACTACTTTATCCATTTATCCTGCATGCAATGATGGTATACGAAATACTCAGTTGGTCAGTTCTTCTTTCATTTGAAGTTACAACTATAGACGTACTGATTGCCTTTTATGTATCAAATATTCTTGCACTGATACTTTGGTATAGCGTTTGGAGAAAGACAAGTTCGATTAGAAATTTGGTCATAGAATATCAAAAAATTGCGCTTCATTTCCAAATGAACAGCAAAAACATAAATTGTGTTATGAACTTTCTTTTAGCTCTTATCATCGCAACATTCACACTTTTAGCAACGTTTTATTCTGTTCATGTGTCTGAATCTTCTCGCGAATACAGAATGTATTACAGTCTATTCATGATTTTGGATGATGACAGTTTGGCCGCTCATTTTGGTAGAAGCATGATCATATTTATAACGTTCTCAATGTTGTTTCTAATGCCTACTTTGATAGCAATGCTTTTAGGTGCTCTTTACTACAGAGCTGGTGACTTGTTCCACGGCCTTTATGTAAATTGGGAATATTTGCGGAACTTGGGTCAGGACCACAAAGAAATTTCTAAACTAATGCAAAACTACAACCTTCTTTACCAATTGACGCATGAAGTCGAAATGTTATTGTCTCCTTCAGCCTTTCTTCTTCTATGTTGGCAATGGCTGAATGCATTTGTGGTCCTCGTCTCCTTTTTCAAAATTGAAAACGAATCTTTTTCCTGCGCTCTTTACTGGGAAAACATTGTTCGATTAGTGCAAGGTTTCCTGATAAACACGGGGGTCGTTCTCTGTGCATCAAAAATCTCATCTGAAGTTGGAAGAGTCAAGAAACGTTTGCAGCTTATTCTCTATTCTCTGATGAATGATGCAGAAAATAATCACGAAGATATTCAACTCGTCAAATCAATGATGAGTGTTGAATTTCCATCGATGACAGCTTATGGTATTTTGGAATTAAAACCTTCACTCGTTCTCACATGTTTTGGTTCTGTTTTGACGTATGGATTATTAATTCTAAACATTAAGAAGGCAAAATACATTGAATCTGTTCAATAAATGTTCTGCTGTAATTTCAGAAGATATGCAGCTATTATAAACAATACATTTTGTAGCTTATAGCTGTTGCAATGAATGTACTCTTTGCTGGGAAACACTGCTGAATACATTTGTAGGTCCTCGTATCCTTCTTCAAAATTGAAAACGAGTCCTTTTCCTTTGCTCTTTACTGGGAAAGTGTTGTTAGATTAGTCCAGGGTTTCCTGATTCTAAAGTTGGCAGAGACAAGAAAAGTTTGCTCTATTCTCTGATGAATGCTACAGAAAATAATCACGAAACTATTCAATTCGTCAAATCAATGATGAGAACTGAATTCCTATCGATGTCAGCTTATGGTATTCTGGAATCAAAACTTTTACTCATGCTCAAATGTTTTGGTATTGTTTTAACGTATGGATTATTAATTCATTAAGAAGGTCAAATACATTGAATCTGTTCAATAAATGTTCTTCGGTAATATCAGAACATATGCAGCAGTTATACACAAAATATTTTGTAGCTTATAGATGTAACAATGGATGTACTCTAACAGGGAAACAATGCTATATAATCCTGTTTTCGCTTTCTAAAATTTAATTTTTACTACTGTAGTAGTTTGCACTGTATTTAATTTTTACTGCTGTATTTTCATTGCCTTTCAAATGGGGCTATCTGGAAGAACTTTATATCATAAATGTTACTAATTATTTTACTTCTGAGTCTAACAATTTACCGTATTAAAGCCTCAGTGACAAACGATTCATGTCTTTCCATAACCCAAGATTAGAGAAATACATAAAAGGTAATTACTCATTCATCTATCTTTATATATGATAGGCAAATACCATGAGTCACCGACTTACTCATCACGAAATCTCCGAAACCACTGGGACTAGAAACTTTAAATTTGGCAGGCGGTTGCTTCTTGGGGAGTAGGTTCTCACTAAGAAAGGATTTTTCAAACTTTTAATTAGAATTTAAATTATTTAAAAATTACTTTAAATATCGTTTTTCAGGAATAACTTCGGATCCTATTATCGCAAAAAACCATTTTTACATCATCTTAAAGATAAAAAAATTAACTTTTCAATGACACGAATCTTATTTCCATGCGATATTTTGTTCAATTTTAATTAATGTTTCAAAATGTTTTAAAACATGAATTGTAACAATGTTTTTATTGTTGTAAATAAAATTCAAACCATCTCATTATTTCAGTTAATCTTTTATTCACGCGCTTTTGCAATTGTTACGGTTGTGATAGTATAAATTGTTTTTTTGAGAAATTAACTCCAAAGCAGAATTTTCACCTTAGTTTTCATTGCATTTCTGAAATTTTTTTTATCGTAGCTGCTTCAAAGTGATATCGTTATAAAGCATGGCAACAGATATTTGATTTCAGTTTTGTTTGTTTTTATTCTGTGTGAGGTAGACTGAAATGACTTTCGTCCTTTCTTCAAGAATTTAATCTCATGCTTTCCTGCCATTTTAAAATTATCCCCACTTGTAGGGCACGGGGCCCCCTTTTGCAATTTGGTGTGGGTGCATGTAGTAGATTAAGGAGATCAACCCCCTCAAAGGGAACACGCGCCCCCCCCCCCACTGAAAGACCGTTCTCCAATCGACTTTGTTCAAGCTCTAAAGTTATAGAATTATTACAATATATGATATTTGGGTTAGCAGATGTTTTAAATTTCAGATTACAGATGCAGGCCTCCGACATAAGATGAGGCCCGTTCTTTTTAAGAAGCACACAGTTAGAGTTATGGTTGATAACTTTATTTAATTATCTATTTAAAATGAAAATAAATTGAAAAATACACATTAAACAATATAAAATACATTAAAAACTATTTATATTTGACACTTAATATGGTATTAAAAATGAAAAATACACAGTAAACAATATTCAATACACTAGAACCTATTTATACTTGACACAAATTGTACTGACCCATTTGGACAGCCGAACATTCCTTAATGTATAGTGATAGAGAAACGATTTCAATAAAAAAGTTGTTTTTGATTATTTTTAGTTTATTTATCTTTAAATCAATGTAATTAACTTTTTAAGAAATACACTTTAAAGTCGAAAAAATAGCATAAAAACTGTATCATCGGTTAAATTAAGGAAACTGCTTTTCCAAATTGAACTACCAACTTCGCAAAGTGGACCACCAATTTGTTTAAGCACAATTAAAGCAAAGGTGTTTTTAATTTCTCAAATTCACTCCGGCATACAACGTATGAACCAAATTATGACATTTTATGTATTGGTCAGTTCTTCTTGTTCCTTTATTTTCTCGTATATAATACAAAACCACATAACCTTAGTTTTTGTTCTTTTTGAACCAACATTTGATGTCTTTAAAGCCCTTTTATTGATTTATTTTGCTTTTACTTGTTCCACTTTCAATTTATGGGGACTACCAGTGATTGCAACTACTTTTTGGGCTATTCTTTTAGTTCAAGATACTAATTCCATGGACTTCAACGGTACAATTTAGACAAGTATCTGTGGTCGAATCTCTGCAAAACCTATTGTTAGGTAACAAT
Source organism: Araneus ventricosus (assembly GCA_013235015.1). Lineage (NCBI taxonomy): Eukaryota > Metazoa > Arthropoda > Arachnida > Araneae > Araneidae > Araneus > Araneus ventricosus. The sequence goes on along the minus strand of BGPR01005402.1, from coordinate 18,287 downwards.
AAGTTTTCTGTTTTTGTTCTTGTTACCTAATTGTTAGGTAACAAGAACAAAAAAAAATTGCCGAACCTTATCTTTAATTTATTTTAATAAAATTTAAATGGTAGACAAACAAGATTCCTCTCTGAGTATATAAAAACATATTTTGCTACTTACTTTAAAACAGTTTAAGGTTTATTAGTTTTTTTAAAAAAAATATTTAATTGATGATATCTTAACGTAAACACTGGTTCTCTAACTGCAAATACGTAGCACTTTTTCTAAAAAAATGATTCATAAACAACATTTGCATCATTGCAACATAAGCTGCCCATTTTATGTCCTAAATATTTAATAGAGTTGAAATTATGATACCATCTAATCTAGGCAACCCACCTAATTCGACACTATCCCCTAAGCCTGGGTTTCTTAATACCTCTGTAAAGATTTATGGTCTATTTGTGGTACATATATTTTCGTATGCACACAGACAGGCAATCACAATTCCAATTATGGTAGTTTTGGGCACAGGGAGGTTTAAGAGAATAAGAACTAAAGTAAATAATTCGTGCAAAGCAAATATGAATTAAAAACCTAAAAGAGTAACACTCAAGAGAAACTGAAACGTGTTTACAATTACTTACGAAATTCCTTAGCATTATTACCTACTTCTAAATAATAAAAGTTCTGTAAATTATAATTTTTTAAATATTCTATGGTAGAAAGTGAATAAGCGATCATTATTAGTGATTAGGTGTCTCGTACGTACCTTCTTTCCTAAAACAAAGATTTGAAGGTCATAAGCAATTATCTTGTACCTTTATAAAGAATTCTTCTTATGGTATAATGAATGGAAGTCGTCCATGTGAACGCTTTCCTCTTCTTTACCGATCTGACACAATACTTCTTTTAGAACTTTTAATCGACGAAGTCAGGAATCAAGCAGCTTGAAACAGCGAACACCTCCTTTCTGTTTTAATTGGCTATGTTTTTGTTCACAAGATCCTTAGTTGTTTCTCACATGATTTAGGCTGTGTTTTTTTCCCACCATGATTTTAAGAAGGAAATGAACAAAAAATATTCTAGCCGTGAAATAAGAAGCTGATTTCTCATTCGAAGAAATTAATATCCATGCAATAGGCAGATGCATCTACATCGTAATGTAAGTTATTCTTTGTCATATTGTTTATAAAACATAACCATAGATGAATTAGTAAAATATTTTTAAAAAGTATTGGTTTCTATTAAGTTTACTGCAGATAATAGAAATTTATATTAGAATTACTAATACAGTAGAACCCCGCTAATTCGAACTAATTGGGACTGGTGACTGTTCGGATTACAAAAAATTCGGATTACCCGAAATTCCGATAAAAATAGAAAAGAAAAAGATGTGCGCTAAAAAAATGTAAGATATAAGTACTCAGTACTACTATTTCTTGAATTCTCTTATTCAAAAACAATAGAAAGAGAATATGTCTCTCCTTTTCATTAGAATAATGGATGTGCTCCTGTATGAAGTGACCTTATCTTACGGCAAATTGCATTAGTTTCTTCAATGTGTGCAAAATTATGCATGCTGAAAAAGTACTTTTTTGTTTTTAGTATGTATATTTAAATCTTTTCAAGTAATCTTTTCAATTACAAATAATTTTCGAAAATTAAATAGGTTCGGATTAACCGGAATTTCGGATTAGCGGGGTTCTACTGTATAATAGCCCAGATCTGTTTCTCGGTAACGCTCTGACGTCACCAACAATGAAACTCGCGCTATAGCACTGCGGGACGTTAAACAGCATTATTTCATTGTTAGAGGACCTAAATTTCAGTAATTTTAAATTTAAAAGAGTAATTGCCGTTCTAATTTGAAATTTAATAGCTCTAAAATAGTGAAATAAAATTTGCTATCGATTGATATAAAATTTATCTCGCTATGATCAATAGTTCCCGAGAAATGTTAAATTATATTAATCATATATTTCAGATTAATTTCCGCTTTTTAATAGAAAGTAGTAAATTACGTCAGTGGTATATCATGCGCGTGATATAGTTTGGACACCATGATGAATCTGATTACTTATTGCAATCGTTATGATATAATTTGATAATATTTTTGGCAACTGTTGACAAGCAGAGAAGTGCTTTCTTTTGATTAGAATTTCGAAAAAGAATTCCTTTCAAATTTTAACTTCCGACTTACTTTTGACAAGCTGAGAACTTCATGGTTATTAAATTATAATAAAATTGTTAAACAACGAAAAATACTTCACACGGAATGCTGTTAGCCAAGTGATTTTTTGAATAAACAATTATGTAAATCAAACAAAAATTCCTGTCATAAAACATATGTTTATTTTTTTTTTGCTTTCAATCAATGTTAAACATTTCTCTCGCATATATATCTATTTAAACACGTCAAATTTGACGGGAATTCTCTCGAATGAAGAGGCAATTTGCACCCATCATACCATGACGGGTGATTTTCTAGTTATAAAAGAACAGCCAATATCAAATATATTGGTTCTACACTGATCGATTCTTTATTTTTGAGCAAAAGCTCATAAAGCTACATAAATTAAGTTGCGAAAGGCAAGAAAAATAATTTAAGAACATTTTGGATCAAAATTAACAACATTAATTATTTACAAAAAGTTTCTTTACTAAAATTTTGCTTCTTTAAGTCAAAAACGTAGTAAGTAAATAACATTTAAAATCAGTTGTTAAATTATTTAAAAAATCATGGGAAAAATGAAAAAAAAAAGATGTTAGTGTTGCAAATACAAATCATTGTACAGAATTCAGAATTTTGAATGAATTGCTCTACTCTGTAAGCAAAATTAAATGTGCGTTTTATTGCTCTGCAAATATCTCAATTTAAGAATTAATGACATAGAAATTATTTGGGAGCATGGATTTCATAACTTGGTATTTTATGTCATAGCAATAGATATTTTCACTGTATATGTTACGACTAAAATGTTCGTATACTAAAGGTTCCATTTTATAAAATCTCGAAAAAATTTCAAATCGTAAAAGTTTAGAAAGATATCCGCTAATTATAAAAACCATTCTGAATTGAATAAAATTGCTAATTTTATGAACTCTCAAAATCTTTTAAATGACTTTGCTTGTGCTTATGTTAATTTTATTCTTCCAACTACCACGTTTTACTACTTATAAATCACAAATTTTCTGAAAATTTGGAGCAGAAACTATGCATTTTACGAAATATTTTTCACCGAAAAATTTTGAACTTTACATCCTAAATTATCTTCTCGTGAATCCATGTGTATGTGGTCTCTGGTACATGTTACATTTGCGAGCACCAAACGTCCATTCGCTGGTATGGCTTGGAAATAAGATGAGTGGGGTGCATGTACAGGTGTCTCCCTCACCATATAATGGTGTACTATTCAAAATTACAGGTACCAAAAAGGTTTAGTGTTGCCTCGGAAAACGACATTAATTTAATATACAAGGTAGTCATAAATTATTGGACCCATTTCAAAAATTAATAGAAAAAAAGCAAAAATGTTAGAACTGCAGATTTTTTTAAAAAAAGAGAGCAAATAAAAAAAAGTTTTTTTTTCAGGTAGGTGGCGTACTGTTACGTCGTTCTAAATTTGCTATAGCGAGATATTTCCATACGCAATGACTATCGATCAGCAGAAGCCAATGCGCGTTTTCTGGTTTCCTTTTTTAGTTTTTCTTGAATATCCCGGAAACTATTCAGTTTTCGAATTACAATTGATTCGACAAATTACAGAGCGTACAATTTCCTACAAATACATGCTTTTTATTATTATTCTAATTTTAATAGTTTCACAGATAATGGCTCTCAAAAATATGGGATATGTCCAATAATTAGCGACCACCGTAACAGCTTTACCTATCTGAAAAAAACTTTTTAAAATGCGCTCTCATTTAAAAAAAATAACTGTAGTTAGAACATTATTAGTTTTTAAAAATTAATTTTGGAAGTGGGCCCAATAATTTATGACCACCCTGCAATATGATAATAAAATTATTAAAAAAAGTGAGACATCTGAAATTGAAAATAATTGTATTCCAGTTACAATATATTTGATGTTTCCAGGAGTGTTTCGAATAAATTATTTTTGTTCCTATCATTGTTTGTGTATCGACTTCTTGGCAATGAGACGAAGAATTGCAACCACAGTGAACCATCAATTTCCTACTTAGATGCTGCAATGGATATGATTTCCAAAGCGAAGATCTCCTTTCCCGTATGTAAGTGCAACTCTCCTTCATATGCAACTGTTTTTACATTCATTTATGTAGAAAATCAAAGAGCTGATATAAAAGTTAATTACAAAATAATCATCGCCTTTTAACTTACTATATTTCATGAAGTATTCTTACTCGAAAAAAGACAATCTATATATATAAAAGAGGAAAGTATGTGTGTGTGTTTGTTCGGTTTTCGGTTCTTTATGCACGTCCACACCGTTGGACTTACGACAACCAAATTTGGCACAGTGATGGATTAGCACAAGAGGGAGCTAACGCCGCAAAAAATATTTTAAAATTCGAATCAGATTTTTATTTATTTAATTAAATAACAAAAATTAAGCTATTTTTAGACGTTTTTCACCAATAACTTCTGAAATACTTATGGCACGAAAATTACACTGGTGTAAAAAATTAAGGGAAATTTCGTAAAATGCGCGAAATTTGCAATTAATACGAAAATTATGCTCCGAAATCAGTTCTGGAGAATCGTGTGACATTTAATCGAGTAACATACACATTTTGCAGTGAAGAGTCGGTCACGCGAGCAATTAGGGGGACCACCAGAAAGGGATGAAGGCGAAAATGGAGTTTCACCCATCAGCCCTGTTTCACAGAAAGCTGATAACGAGATGCAACTTTAAATTAGAGGTTATGGTTTAATGTGCATAATATTTAATGTATTTTCGTAAGCATAGCACAAATATTGGGAAGGTATAAATGTTTCTTTAAAAATCCCAAATTTTTCCTCATATGTTTTGATTATAGGTGTTTTCAAATTATATCAAATTTGCAGAACTCGACAATATGTTTTGAAAGTATTACCAACTTGAAGTAAATACGTTGAATATTGACAGGAAATATACGTTACTAAATACCTTACTGCGCTATAAAGTGCACGAGCGAAATTTTGCTTTCATTACTCAAAACAGATATATAGATTAGTCAACTTTAAAATTAAGTAATCATTATTCGAGTGGATATCGGACATGTTAGTGGTGACATCATTTCTTGAAGAAAGCTAAATGATGACGGCTCCTTGTACAAAATTTTTTTTAAAATTTGAATCTGAACAACACATTGATTTTGAGGAAAATTGAATACTCATGTATACCACATCATTGACCGTTATAGGTAAATGCATTTTTGGTGCATCATCGAATATTCAAGGTTTGAAAAATATCAGTTTGTGCAAGAGCATTAATGTTCATTTACTTCTTCAGAGAAATTGCACCATCACTCGAAAATGCCGAGTAATCGCCCTGGTTTATGGAGGTTCACTCGGTTCCAAAGTGACCTGTATATCTGGATTTAATTATAGAAAAAATTCGACTGCGTTCGACAGGATAAGTATATTATACAAATACTATATTTCCTTACTATTCAAACATTTTCTGAGATTTTAAAATACCGTTCTGGAGAAACATATTGATGCATTCTGACCATTCGAAAATTTGAATAAAACTCATGCATTATAACAAAATTGTCACATGTCGAAATTTGAGCGATTTTAAAAAACAACCTTTATATTCACCGATATATTTGTCTGTGTTTATGATACATTTAAGATTGCACACTGCATACAATGATAAAGGTTGCATCGTTCATCCTTTCTGAATGAAGTGGGGATGGGTGAAACTCCATTTTCGCCTTCATCCCTTTCTGGTGGTCCCACTAATTGCTCGCGTGACCGACTCTTCACTGCTAAATGTGTATGAGACTCGATTGAATGTCACACGATTCGCCAGAACTGATTTCGAAGCATAGTTTTCGTATTAATTGCAAATTTCTCGCATTTTACGAAATTTTTCTTAATTTTTTTACACCAGTGTATTTTTACATCACCTTAAAGAGCAAAAAATTATCTTTCTAATGATACCAATTTAATTGTTGTACATTTTTTACTTTCTCGTATACGAAGTATCCAAAGAGAAAGTATTGTAATCGTCAAAAAATTCGAACTCGAGATTTTGACGGATCTCCACGTTTTAGACCTCCCTGAGTCCGAAAAACACAATTTTGGAATCATGTCTGTATGTCTGTCTGTGTGTGTGTCTGTGTGTCTGTCTGTCTGTGAACACGATAACTCGAAAACTATTAGAGCTACGGAGATGAAATTTGGTATGTGGTCTTTAAACATAATTTGTAGGTTTCTATCAAATTTTGGACAAAATCCGTCAACGGGAAGTCTGTCTATTTGTATATCCGCGGTCATGTGAACGCTATAACTCAAAAACTTGAATAGCTAAATGGATAAAATTTGGTACACAGTTTTATCGTTATGAATGTAGGTCCGTATAGAAGTTTGGGCCAAATCCGTCAAAAAGAGGCGTTCAAATTGCCTATTCAATTTCTTTTAATCCAATTCTCCTGCGCATGCGTATTGGTAGTAATCTGTTATTGTTGTAAATTTTATTTACAACAATAAATAATGTTTTCAAGCATGAATTGTTAACAATTTTTTTATTCTTGTAAATCAAGTCGATCTCATTATTTCAGCAAATCTTTTATTCACGCGCTTTTGCAATTGTTACGGTTGTGGTAGTATAAATTGTTTTCTTGGGAATTCAATTCCAAAGCAGAATTTTCACTTTAGTATTCATTGCATTACCTATTTTATCGCGCCTGCTTCAAAGTAATATTTTTTTGAAACGTGGCAACAGATATTTGATTTCAGGTTTGTTTGTTTCTTTGTTTTGCTTTCTCGTATACGAAGTATACAAAGAGAAAGTATCTCCACTACGAATCTCCACTTAGAAAGTATACGAGAAAGTTTAGGGGAGACCACTCCCGCTGGTTCTAACTGTAATTAACGTTTCAAAATTCATGTTAAACGCAAATTGTATCAATGTTTTCTATTGTTATAAAATCAAATTTATTGCTTAAATAAATCTTTTATTCACGTATTTTTACCGCTGTTAAAGTTAAGAAAATATTGCTTCTTTTATCGTAGGTAGACTTCTTACTTCCGCTGTTATTTCGTAGCATGCACTTAACTTCCGTTTTCATTCCTTAGCACTGAAATATCCAATGACGTTAATTTAGTTACTACGGGATGCAAGTGTCAGTTTGACTTTATTTATAGTATTAATAGAGAGTATTTATATTTAGTTTTTATTCCCCTAAACTGAGGTTAAAAGTATTTTTTTTTCGAGCATTCCTCTTCAACGAAATTCTTTCGAGTGAGAATTGTTCTCGCGCGATTTTGACTTTCTTTATCTGATTTATAAAACATTTTATGTTGAAGTTTCGCAATAACTAAGTTATACAGTATAAGTATATTTGTGCATTGTAAAACTGTATTAGTTATTTTACTATATATTGTTTTAAAATAAATGTTCTTTTTTGAATTTTCTCACAATTTCATTCAAATCATACTGTTATAAGGTAATGAAAAGGCTATATTTTAAAGTTTTAATTCAACAAGAAAAGATCCAAAGAAGATTTACGTTTGTTGGGGAAGGTTGGTGACAATAATTTTAGGGAAAAAAACCGGAGGCCGGTATATGAAAAAAATATAGACCCCAAGCAACGCCGGGTTTTCATCTAGTACCTCATAAAAATGGAAACATTTAAATTTTTTTCCGAATAAATAGAAAATTTCTATATGTTTTCCTTTCTGTACGTGACACACGTATCTATGGTAGTCCAATTCACCCCAGAGGTGTTGGGCATGTCATTGTCGAAGTTGTAAGAGGTAATACGTTTCGGGTTTGTTTCCACAAAAACTGACTCAATGTGGAGAAAAAATTGCCATTGCCCCAAGGGGTTGGACTTCTACTTGTTGACGACGGAAGGTATTTTATTTCCCTTCTACCTCCTACTGGATCCAGTAGAGGAATTCCATAATAACTGCTCCCGAGTCTCTACAGTCACTCTCTGAATTGTTTCCAGGCCACATCTTTGACCAGTGTTCCTTAAACATCGAAAGACTATCGATACTATCGAAGCCAAGTCGATAGTATCGGGTTTTCGGAACTATCGACTGAAAAATCGATAGTATCGACTTTCTCAAAAATATCGATACTATCGATAGTTTTGGCCCTGGCAATACTATCAATTGGCGGATTTTCTGTCGATAGTCTATCGACTGAAGCAATCGACTGGAACTATCGATAGTTTCTAAACTACCGACTGAAAATGCGCCTATCGATAGTATTGCCCGAGAGAAAACTATCGATATTATTGATCGATACTATCGATAATTCAGTCGATAGTTTGGGAAAACTATCGACTGCACTATCGATGGTTGAATTATGAATGTTTAGAGAACACTATCTTTTTCTGCCCTGCTATCCTGCGGGCGTGGCAGGATGTATGCTTCTTCCCCGGGGAGGAACTATATTCCGACAAGAGCGGCGCGCACACAGTGTTTATGAAGTAACCCAAAAGGAAGAAATTGAAAACCGTAAGATCTTTAAGTTGTTAGCCTCACATCGGCTAATACAGCGTCTCTTGATACAATAGGCATCTTCTTTCATTTTACTGCTTAACCCCTTGACCTGCGATTTTATAAATTAGATGACTCCTCCTATTTGGCATATTTTTTATTATTTCGATGCATTTAAGACCCGTAAAGGACACCTGAGATATTTAAGCGTGTCCAAACGATTTTGTCCTTAAAATGAATTGTTACGCTGACTTCATTTCAGTTTTAAATAGCAAAGATTCTGTAATTCGATGCTTGCTTCAGACTCGTTGTTGTATGAGAAAGGGTTAGCGCAAGAATGGGTTTGCGTTGCATGTAGTGACTGAAGTAGAGAAGCGAAAGCCTTGCAAATAAGAATTTAACATCTGCCTCTTCTTCACTCGATTAGCATTGAAGAAGGCAATTAATATTTCTTTAAGTCACATCATTTCAAAATATGATGATTATTTTGCAATTACCCTATGTTGGGTGCAAAAAATGACAGCACTGGTAAAACGCGCACAGCTGTTTTAATTTAATTTTTTGTTTAAAAAACTGTGCACCTGGTATTTTCCATTCTAGTTTCATTGCGATGTAAAAATTCATTGATGATGCGTTTTTAAATAAATGTATGTGTGGAATTTGTAAAAACAGTGTTATTTCTTGATTGAAACTGCTTTCTGTTGAGTGAGGGACTTAGAAGTATGTTAATTAACTCTCTTGAATTAACACTTCAAACAGTTTTACCTTTTTAGAGGGTGAAACATTTATCAATTTTAGCACAGATTTCGGTGAAATATCGGTTTGCTCTGACATTCTGTGTATTATTACTTCATTCCCTTTATGCAAATTTCTCTTACTTTATTTCCTTTATGAAAACTTAGGTTAACGGACTCTTACTACAATGAACAAATTGTACATCGAACTGGAAACGTAAAAGATTTTCATGTTTAGATGATGAACATCTATCTCATTGCAACTTTTCTTTCGTGTATATTTAATCAGCACTGGAACAGAAATAATTTATCTGGCTGTGTATTTAACAAAGGATCCTCTTTTAATTGAAGCTATATTTAAATCGAGTAAATTCTTGCACAGGGAGTTTTTAAAAAGTGACACTATTCAGAGGCGTCTGTATCTCGATCTGTCAGCTGAAATTTTGTAGGGAGACCAAAGACGACATGGGAAAAAAAGATTCCGTGATAAAGAAAAATAGTTCCGAAAGCCGAAGATAGGAGAAAATGTGGCGCTGTTGTTGTCTACACAACTGAGAATTAGACATATGAATAACAAAGAAGAAATTTCAGTGCAAAACTACCTTAATACAGAAATTGAACTGATCCAAAAGGTTACAGAGATGAAATTACTGTGCAACAAAGCACTAGACCTCTTTTAATGCTACCGCCTTTCTCGTGGACTTCACACTGCATCCTGTACATAACATTCTTGACGGCCGAAAGTAACATGTCACCAGGAATGCTGAGCACAATCTGTAATATGTTGTCCTTTAAGCTCGTCAAAGTCGGGAACTTCACCAAGGTAGACCTTGGACTTCAAACAACCCCACTGGAAAAAGTCGCATGAGGTTAGATCCGGGGAAAATGGACATGGGAAATGTTTTGTACAGGATGCAATGTGTTGTCCACTAGAAAAGTGGTCATATTGAATCACATTGAAGGGTCATCACATACCCTCGCCGAGGGAGTAATTTTATTGAATAAAGCGTACTAAATAAACTACCCTTTGGGGTAGTTCATTTGCTTTATTAAAGCGATTTTGCTTTGAAATTTCTTCTTTGTTATTCATTTGTTTAATTCTCAGTTGTGTAGACTACAACAGCGCCACATTTTCCTCATCGGCGACTTTCGGAACTAAATTTTTTAAATCACAGAATCTTCTTCCCCATGTCGTTTTTACTCCCCCTGCCAAATTTGGTGGCACTTCAGCTGATAGATGGAGTTACAGATGCTTCTGAATAGTGTCAGTTCTAAAAAAACATCCTGTATATCCATATTTCGTTTCCCATTAATAAAAGTAGATTTATTCGTTTTCTTTACGGAAATGTCTTTTATACAGGACTTAATGTAAGTTTTTCATGTTCACATTACATCAAACAATATGAAACCTACTGTTTGATGTAAAGTAAACATTTATTATTATTCATTATGGTTTTATTAATTTCAGTTGCTCTTTTATAAATAGCTAGAATGTGAGAGTTTGAAAGAGGATATTTTATTCTGTACAAAGTCCCAATTAAATTACACTACTTAAAATTTTTTGAATGGAACGGTGTGTTGCGAAACACACCCAATAAAATTTTATAATAGTAAATTGAAATTATTTTTGTTCTGTTGAAGTGCTTTACGTATCATTTGCGACTTGTTTTTTCACACACAAAAAAATCTTTTTGAAACCTCATAAAGCATGTTTTTACTAGAATGCCACGAGCTATTGACCTAAAGTGACTTGAGGTTTCGGATTAGTTCCTAATTTTCGACTCTCTGTCATGGATTTACCAAATGTCCCAGATTCGATTCGTTTCGAATTTGAATTAAATATGCCAAATTGTTCTAGATTTTAAGTGCTTATTTTTTGCACTTTTTATCTAGTTTTTTTCATTTTTTTCTTCTTTTTCGTTTCATACAGGTTTTCATGCCAAATCTGTAAAGTTTTTTAATCCAAAAAGTAAAAAGACGCTCCTTACCAACTCAATTCCTTAAAGGATCAGTAATTCTGATTGCAGCCGCAGGGGGATGGAGTGAAATTCTTCATTTAAATAAGGAGGTACTCGGCACCAAAATATTTTTTGATAGTTTGACCAAACTTGTTTAGTTTGGCAGTGGGACGATGTGGCATATAAAAAACTGTTGTATTTTGAAGTATCGTTTACTTTCAATTTTTTTTATTTTCCTTGAATGAATTACGGATAAATTTACTAGACCTCTCATATTAGTCGGAACAATCCTGATTTTCGATTCTCTGTCATGGATTGACAAAATGTTTCAGATTTGTCCCAAATATGAATTAAATTTGTCAGACTGTCACAGATTCTGAATGTTTTATTTTAAATTTGACTTTCTTATTTAGCGCTTTTTTCATTTTTCCTTCTCCTTTTCATATAGATTTTCATGCTATATCTGTAAATGCTTTTAATTCAAAAAATAAATAAATAAAAATATAAAAAAGACGCACCGTAACACCTAACTCCTTAAAAAAATCAGTGACTTTTATTCCAATCACAAGGGTATTTATTCTGCATTTTACAAAAAGATACTCTGCACGCGCCAAATATATTCTTTCGAAAGTTTATACTAAACTTGTTTAGTTTGACAGTGGAACGATAGGACATTATAATAAATTGATAATTTGTTGGGCTTTTAAGTATCATTTTTTGATAAATTATTTTGATTTTCCTTGAATGAATTACGTATAAATTGACTAGATGTCACGTATTAGTTTAGACAATTCGGTTTTGAATTTTTTGTTCAGGATTGATCTTTACTTCTCCAATATCTGGAGCGTCCTGAGTTGAAGTTCAGAGGAACTGATGTCACTTCAAATATGGGGTTCCACTTTCTAAAGCTTCGACTCCACAGTCCTGCTAATACACTGGAATTGCATAGCTTTATTGTTCACCAAGCTCGATGGATCTTCATGAGACCCTTTATACGGATTAAAAACTTATATAAATGTATTCGTAGCATTCGTTGGTTCAACATTATTTCTGAACTTTCACCCAAGTTGACAGATTATAAACTTAATAAGAGTTTCACATTTTCATAATACTAATACTTACTTAGTCAGAAATAATAAGTACCATATCAGTTTCTTAGTCAGAAATA
>BGPR01005401.1:0-94304 GCA_013235015.1 Araneus ventricosus | reverse complement strand
AACAATGTGAAATTGACACTGACTCAAAAATAAATTATTTTATTGCAAACATTATTTTATGTTTTGATCAAATAATTTATATAATGAAATCTTAATACAACACATGACACAAACAGAGGGTTCTGCTTGTAATAAGCCAGTAAATGGCTGATAAACTGTTTTTGCTGAAGAAAGCACTTTACTACATATCACAAATGTATTTATTGTGATCAAATGTCTTTATTTAAAAGTAACATGGTTTCTATTCTGTATGCGTCTTTAAATGTATTCCTAAATGGGACTTCCGACAAAATGCTTTATTACACACATCACAAGAAAACGGTTTCTCATTCGCATGCACCCGTAAATGTTTTTTTTTTAAATCGAATTCTGAGAAAATGCCTTATTACAAAATTCACATAAAAACGGCTTCTCATTCGTATGAGTCCGCAAATATCTTTTTAAAGTCGACAACTGAGAAAATGCTTTATTGCACACATCACAAGCATAGGGTTTCTCATTCGTATTCCACAAATGTGTCATTAAATGCTGATTCTGAGAAAATGCCTTATTACACACATCACAAGAAAACGGTTTCTCATTCGTATGCATAAATAAATGTGATTTTAAATTCCGCTTCAGAGAAAATGTCTTATTACATATGTCACAAGAAAATCTTTTCTCTTTCTTATGCGTGCGTAAATGTGTTTTTAAATTCAATTGCTGAGAAAATGCTTTATTACACTCGTCACATGCAAATGGTTTCTCTTTTGTATGCGTGCGTAAATGCCTTTCTAGATTCTGTTTCAGCGAAAAGGCTTTCGCACACACAACACAAGAAAACGGTTTCTAATTCGTATGTGTCCACAAATGTGTCTTTAAAGTTGACTGGTGAGGAAATTATTTATTACACACATCACATACAAACGATCTCTCTTTTGTATGTCTACGCAAATGTGTTTCTAAATGGGAACTTCTGACAAAATGCTTTATTACACACATCACAAGGAAACGGTTTATCTTTGGAATGCATAAATAAATGTGATTTTAAATTCCGCTTCAGAGAAAATGCCTTATTACATATCTCACAAGAAAATGGTTTCTCTTTTGTATGGGTGCGTAAATGCTCTTCCAGAAGCTACTTCTGAGAAAAGGCTTTCTTACACACATCACAAGAAAACGATTTCTCATTAGTATGCATCCCTAAGTGTGTTTTTAAATGTGCCTTTTGAGAAAATGTTTTATAACGAAAGTCACATGCAAACGGTTTCTCTTGCGTATGCATCCGTAAATGTGTTTAAATGTTGCTTCTGAGAAAATGCTTTATTACCCATGTCGAATGCAAACGGTTTCTGTTTCGTATCCATTCGTAAATGTATTCTTAAATTCTGCTGTTGAGAAAATGCTTTTTACAAAAGCCACATGCAGTTTGTTCCTTTTTTGAGTGCATACATAATCCGTTTTTAATAGGTGCTGCTGAGAAAGTTGCTTACTATACTTTTCAAAGACATGTGGTATCTCTTTTGAATATACCAGTAAAGGTGTTTTTAAATAATTCTGCAGAAAAAATGCTTTAATATATATGTCGTGGGTAAACAATTTATTCTCTTCATGCATCCGGAACAGATTATTTAACTTAATAAACTGGCTAAACGCTTTGTTGCATAAGGTTTCACACAGGGAGATTTTCTTTTTTGTGATGAGACTGCATTTTTTTACGAGTATAAATTTTGCAACCGTTATTACACGTAAATTATGAAACATGTTTCTTGTTTTCTTTTAAAACCTTTATTTAATATCACTGGTCTTATCGAAAAAATTTTCTTCATGATCGAAGTTCGCCATTTCAAGTGTCCATTCAAAAATGACGTATAGATGCTGATAGACCAAAGAAATGTAATTTTAAAAACTCATATTTCCTTCTATTTATAAAATTATCTGTATTTTTGAGTAACCAAAATAACAAATTTGAGGACGCACTCACAGCAATTAGTACTTACCAATTCTTCATGATTGAGGTTTAATATTTTAATTTCATAGAGATCAGCTCATCTTGTTTCTATCATCAATTCTATGCAAGATAAGTGGAATTTTGAGAAATTTTTGTTCATTACATTGATGAAGACTGCAATCTTTCTTGTTTTGAAGAAGGCTATGAACACTGTGCCATCTGTCTACTATTCCTCATCATCAAGTCGTAAAAGAAATTTAAATATTGATCCAGGTCCATCCATATCGGCTCCCAAATCTAAATGACATACAAAACATTTAAGCAATTTTACATTCAGAAGAACTCAAAACATTTCAGTTATCTAAAAACAAAACAGTTATACATAAAAAAGGAGAATAAAAGATATATCATATTATTATAAAAGAGTGTTTAGTAATGTAATAATTAAAGATGGGTGTGCAGGCTATTTAGGTCTTAGTAATAATCTCATTATACATCTTTCTTTTTTTGTTCACCCCCCCCCCTCCCGTATCTACAAACGTCGCATTTTAATTTTATGACCCAACAGTGCAAATGGATTTCAAGAGAGATTGAAATCTAAACTTTGACTACAACATTCCGATTCTTATCGGATTCTCGTATTGACGACCGGTTTTGGAGCAGTACGATCGAATTTGCGGAATGTGGAGTGATCGGAAATTACCAGTTTCAGACTTTTTTCATACACTTCCCAATAAAGGTGTTTTCCCAGGCATAAAAACTGCGGACCTTTAGCAAGCTGAGACTGCCACGAGCAGGGCCGGCCCGAACAAAAGCGGGGCCTGGTGCAAAGTTTATTTGCGGAGCCTTCAAACTAATTTCGTAAAACAAAATATGTTATTGCCTTTTGCTCTTTATTACACAAATTGGCATATTGGGGACTTAAGGAATACGTGAAAGTGATAAATAATTAAATTATGTGATTTATGAATGATTTTGAAAAATTTTAATTTCATTAAATAAATCAATGCAATTCATTTTGTCTTGCATATCGAATTTATGCTTCTACGTTTCCAGACAGTTAATGAAAATCATTCTAATTACATAAAAATTCCTATGATGTCCCATATTCGTGATAAATTTCCAATTACTTCTTAAAAGAAAAATGTCACAATAAATTATGACTAGGAAATATTGAATTTGGAAATATTCTTTGACAGATGAAATAGCTGATCAAATTCTTAAAATAAAAACGGTTCATTTTTTTTCTCACCAAGCTTTTTTTATTTTTAATTCAGGTGTAACTTTTAACTACTGCTCCCACTATTTACTCTGCAGTTATTAAAAGAAGATATGAATCCCGATGCACGATATTTTTCAAAAAAATTTAAAAGGACTTTTAAATGTGAATTTGTGTATGGATATCTATATTAGAATATTGAAATATCTGGCTCGCAATATCTACTTCATTTAGTATGTCATACCAAATAACTAAAGTTAATAACAATTCAAATGAAGTTCATTTTTGATTAATTGGACTTATGATTTTTTCCCAAGTCAATAATATATTCATAAAGAAAATTCGAAGCTATAGAAAACTGTGATATTTGAATGCGATCTCACAGGTTTCACACTTTTGAAACGACATTCCCACTTCGTTTCTGACAGTATATCCCAGCACATTACAGAGCTTGGGAAAATATTATACGTGTTTTCATAAGTCACAAAAAATGAACATACAGAGAAGAATATTTTGAAATATCTCTAAGAGCAAAATTAAAATTAAGACTTCTGCAGAGTATATACTGTGGTTTGGAATTCTTTGCAAGATAAGGGCCTTGCAAACCTTTATGTAAAACCTCTCATAGTAGATCCTTTATAGTTAGAAATACCATAATTTGTTTGGTTGAAATACAGACACGTCGGGGCGGGAAGTATAGTATAAAATTCTAAAAGCTGCCTGCCAACGACCCCCTTTCAGAACACTAGCACAGAGTTTGTGGAAGTGAAAACAAAATTTAAGACGTCAGAATGCAAAGAATATGCAATTTTTATTAATATTTGGTAATTCAAAATTGTAGTAATGAAAAACAGAATTAAAACAAAACTTTTAATTTTCAGTTTGGACTGGTGCAGGTCCACTTTTTCATTAACAAATGGATCTAAACAATAATTTTTTTTCCATCGGCGGAAAGACATTGTCTCTTGTGAAAATGCTCCCTATTACAACCAAATTTTTCTCTCGCCGCATTCACTGGCATAAATCCGGACATAGTCGGGACGTGAGCTTGAAATACGGAGGTATGGTAATCCTAGTTACAGTGTCACGTCTATATAGTTCCCCAAAAATACCGTTGGGCTTTCAATTTTGACTGATAACCCTTTTCCTGACGAGTCTTTTACCGTTTAAAAAGAAATAAATCGTTCTTGTATACTTACATCACTTTCAGAGTCAACTACATTAACATATCTTAAAATAACAGATAATTGTTCTTGATGGCTCTGGAGTGCAATTTAACAAAATTGCGAAACACATTTACCTTTTTTTTTTTATCCAAAGTAGAAATCACTTCGTCTTGTATTCTATGACATAAATAAAAACGCGATGCTGATTTCACATAACGATCCAAATATGGTTTCATAATTGGGTGAAATCTTGCAAGTAATTCTAAGATATCTAAGAAATTGCCGTTGTGTGGTTCATATAAATCATCGCTACTTCACTTGAATGCAAATTATTCTCTAATAAATAAAAAATTGAAGCCAGTATTCGTCCATAAACACACTTTACACAGAGTGTTTCGGTTTTAGTCATTTTTTCATGTTCTCTGTCATAGTGTTTCCCTGTTTGAAATTCTTTTTAAATTGTAACAATTTATATATTGCTTGTAAATTATCTTTCATGTCTTTGTAATCGCGAACATGAATGGACCTCAATCATTAAGTTGAGTTAAACACAAAGAAATGGTATCTGGGAGTGGCACAGGAGAGTAACCATCCCATTTTCGTTCTTGATGTTCCTCATTCTTTAATTTTCTTAAATAATTTCAAAAAAAAAAAAAAACTTCTGCTACTTTTAATCAGAAAACAGTACATTA
This sequence comes from Araneus ventricosus, assembly GCA_013235015.1. Lineage (NCBI taxonomy): Eukaryota > Metazoa > Arthropoda > Arachnida > Araneae > Araneidae > Araneus > Araneus ventricosus. The sequence continues at coordinate 89,297 of BGPR01005401.1, read as the reverse complement.
TGTCACAACATTTTGTATGATAGCCGTTCTAAATTTATCAATTATAATTTCAGGCCAATTATTAGGATAATTGATATCGACATTTCGTTTTTGACTCTTTGTTGATTCTGTTGAAGCTGCGATCCTTTGACTAATTCACCTTATTCGTTATTTGATGCTGACAAAAAAATCCATAGCCTATAGGTTTTCCTCTGCTACATAATTTTGTTTCCTTTCTTCAGTTTTCTTATAATGTCTTTCCTCTTCATTAAGACGAAAGCTGTCTTTATGATGATTAGGATTGTTTTCGTGGATGTCATACAGCGTAATTTGATTTTTCTATAACTGTTAATTATATGTTTCGTCAGCTTGTTGGACATTTTATGTTTCTGAAAATTTTGCAAGGCAGTTCCTCCCGTTTTTAGCAATTTTCTTTCTTAAATTTATCCGATCCACACATTTATTTGCTTCCATCATCTCTGTCTCTACTAGTCATGTTTTGAAATTGTCCAAAAATAATATAAAAATTAAAATCTAATTTAATAGTATGATTGCAACAAACAACGATGAAATATACTATTTAGTAATTTTCAGTTATATATTAAACATTTGTCTAACATTTAAATACGAATATTTTATTTATTTCCCCACCAAACGTACGATGTACTATCATCCGTTACAACGCAAGCATAATGAAGCACATTGTGTTTACTTTTCTAACTCTGTTTTGGCTATGCAGTGAGATTCAAAGCCCCAACCTTGCCTTTGATTAGTTGACGTGAAATGTGCACATATCGCTTGATAATATTCATATATGTATATTCGGATTAAAATAAAAAATTAGAAGGCATTTTTAATTTGCAAAATCAATCAGCTGAGCGGGGCTAGTGCGGTGGCACCACTCTACGGCCGGCCCTGGTTACGAGTACTCATATTTTTATTGCCATCGAAATCAGAGACCGGGACAAGCGGGAAGGCTGACAACAGAAATGGGAGAATGTATATAGTCCAGACAACGAAGGAAAAATAGAAAAAGAAAATGGTGCAGTTTTGAAATTTGGCACAGTTGTTGGGTGTAATAACTTAAACGACATACTCGAAGTCCCCGCCGGTTGGGGGTGCGCGGGAGCTACGGGGCGTTTTCAGTTTTTCTTAAATATCTCGATAACTATGGGTTCTATAAAAAAAACACTCATTTACAAAATTAAACTACATGTAATTTTCTACAAAACAAGTCCTACTTTGTTTTTGTAGCATCAATAGTTTACAAGAGGCAAAGGGATTTAAAAGCTAATATTTCTAAAATTCCTTTTGTAATGGTAAAATCGATTAAAAGTGATGAATCAACAACTCTCATAATAACCTCATGACTATATAATAATCATACAAGGGTGGTATTTCATGTGTCGGAGATGGGGGTAACAAACCCATTTGATGAATAATTATGCTCTCTTCCTCAACTCACACCCGTTCCCGCTTCACAAGTTTCCTTCTACTCGTAATCCAGACAACGAATTGTAAATTTTTAAAAAAAGTTATAGTTTTGAAATTCGGCACAGTTGTTGGGGACAGTGCCCAAAAGGACATACTAAAAGCCCCCGCTGGTGGAGGATGCTCACGGGTGTTGAAATGAGGGATTTCTCAGTTTTTCTTAAATATCTCGAAAACTATGGATCCTAGCTAAAAAAAATTAATTATAAAGTTAAACTATATTAAATTTCCTACAAAATTAGTCCTAAATGTTTTGTAGAATGAAATTTTAGAAGATACAGGGGGGTTAAAATTGAATATTTCAAAAATTCCTTATTGTAATGGTAAAATCAATTAAAAGTGATGCAGCAACAACCCTCAGAAAGACCTCATACCTGTACAATAATTATACGAGGGTAGTATTTTATATGTCGAGAGTAGTGGCTTTATCAGGAAGGGGGACGACAAACCTATTTGATGCACAGTCGTGTTCCCTTCCTCCCCTCACGTCCGTTGCCCTCCACTAGATCCTGTTACTCAGTCTTTTGGTTCTGTTAACGCTCCAAATGAGTGTATTTAGACAGTAATTAGAGTGCATTTAGACAGACTAAATCTATACATATCTATGCTGAGTTTAAGTTAAAAGCAGCAACCAGTCTGTCACAAGTTCGGCAGAAACATTTTCTTGCCACTGAAGAAATAAGACCAGGCATGTTCAATTAGTAACACAGAAAATGGCTGCTAAAGGAACTGAAACGAGAGTTGCTACAGGGAATGACGATACTTATATTTGAGATCTGGGTTAGAGAAAGCAATTTCTCACCCCATAGGAAAAACGGAGACCTAATCATATTACTGATTGCTTTGGCACCACCAGAAAGTAACATTAATTTTATGAAGTCTGGCAAGGGAAAAGTAGAAGTTAAATTATTTTTTACAAGAAAGCTGCAGAAAGAACTTTCTTTTGCCCAAACCATCCTCCTTCTCCATGCATTCCGTGGCTGCGACATTACACCACATATTTATAGAAAAAGCAAAGCACTATAGTTACATTGTTCATAAATCAACTAAACCAGATAAAAACATTGCTGACATCTTTTATAACCCCTCATCAACACCAGATGATATTTCACAAACCAGTGAGAAGATGTTCCTAGTACAAAGCCGTTGTAGTCCACTGCAATTAGACCAAAAAATAGCAAATAGGGGAAAAAATTTATATAGTTTTGAAACTTTGGTCAAAAACTTCTTTGACCTCAAGGATATCAGAACCGAAAAGTTTCCACCTCTCAGGGTGGATCTTCCCCTCCTAGGGGAAAAAAACTGAAGTGAAGTAGGGTGTTCGGTAAGTTTTTCCTAGATTTCTTCAACCTTACACATTCAACGTTAAAAATGATATTGATGAAAGTCGTAGAGCATAACATTCTGCGTCAAATGAGTACCAATACTATATATTTTGTTGCAGTAGTACGATTACAAACTCTTATTAAAGTTGCAATGATTTTTAAACTTTCAAAAGAAATTCATTATTCTTACAAAAGAAGACGCATCAATCAAAGATTCTATGTAAATAAAGTTTGTATGTATAAGTATTCACTTTTGTAAGCACATACATATGTCAGTGTACCAATACCAGAGCGCTAGTGTGGTGAAGAAGTTAGGAGAGAGCGTACAAAGTCCATTGCAATGAAACCAAAAACTACAATTAGGAGAAAAATTCATAAATTTTTGAAACTTTGGTCAAATACTCTTCCGACATCAAGGAAACGGAAACCGTAAAGTTTCCATCCCTGAGGGTGGAATTTCCCTCCTCGAACTAGCAAAACCATCAAAGCACAAAATTATCGTATCCAGCTTATTAAACAATAATTAACACTGCTTATTTTTTTAACTGCAATAAATTATTTTCATAAATATTCTAATTATATGTAACCTCGTGCTGGCCATGTTTCATAATATCTTTGATACAGTTACAGTTGGTAACTCTGACAACCTTTACTTCGTTCTTGGTGGAGTCTCTCTTATTCATCGTGTAGTATGTATGGCCAAAGCAAGAGACTTTTGGTGATGTTTACAAAAGAAAAGTATCAGGAGAAATAATTTTTAATGAAAGCGCAGTTCTCCTTGACTCTCAGACACAATTTCTAAGCAATCTTGCAAATAAGGGGCGTTTCATTTCGCAAACGTTGTATCAACAGATGATGCTGATGTACATATTGTGAAGACCGCTATAGACATATTCGAAGATTAAGAAACAAGGTGTTGTTATTGGCTATTCTACCAAATTGCAATGGGCTATTACTGATTAACATAATTTGAATAACTGTAGATATGCAGTATTTCTCAAATCATCAACCAAGATCAGAGCTGATCTTTCCTCATTTACTCCAACCAAAGGAGCGGCGGAGCAACACACGTTTAGCAATGTGTTTCTGTTTTGGCACGTTTAATGGTACCTGTACCAAAGGCATACCTCTAGAAGAAGAGGATGCGCTCGAAATCGATCATATACTAGAAAAACATGGTGTGGTTTAATTACGAGCAAGTGTAAAAATGGGTTGTACATATTTTTATGTATGTAAATATATAATATTATGTTACAGAAAGATATATGTTATGGATATATTGTAATAGATAGCCGTTATTTTGAAATATAAACTTTCTTTCATAAAAATAAATAAGATAAAACATTTTCAACCACTTACTGTAATAATTTCCTTTTTAAAACTGCTATAATATTCTAAACCATTCATCCTAAGAACAATGCGTAGGACTATTTTTATAGGAAATTTAAATTTAGCTTAATTCGTAACATAAGTTTCTTTCGCTAGGATCAATAGTTTTCGAGATATTTAAGAAAAACTGAGAAATGCCCCCTTTCAACGCCCGAGAACCCTCCACCAGCGGGGACTCTTAGTATGTCGTTTAGGGCACTCTCCCCAACAACTGTGCCGAATTCCGAAATTTACAATTCGTTGCTGGACTACGAGTAGAAGGAAACTTGTGAAGGGGAACGGACGCGAGGGGAGGAAGGCAGCATAATTGTTCATCAAATGGGATTGTTTCGCCCCCCCCTACGACACATGAAATACTACCCTTGCATAATTATTATATAGGCATGAGGTTATTATGAGGGTTGTTGATTGAGCACTTTTAACCGATTTTACCATTACAATAGGGAATTTTAGAAATATTAACTTTTAAATCCACCTGTACCTTCTAAAATATTGATGCTACAAAAACAAAGTAGGACTTGTTTTGTAGAAAATTACATGCAGTTTAATTTTGTAAATGAGTTTTTTTCATAGAACCCATAGTTTTCTAGATATAGATAGATAGAGATATTTAAGAAAAGCTGAAAACGCCCCTATAACTCCCCGCGCAGCCCAACCAGCGGGGACTTTTAGTATGTCATTTAGGACACTACCCCCAACAACAGTGCCAAATTTCAAAACTATATTTTTTCTTTCTATTCTTTGATTTTTTGCCTCCGATGACTGGACTAATAGTGACTCCTCATGGCTCGTGTTATGTTCTTCAGAGTACAACGAATGAAACCGGAATTTGTAAGCTTTTTTTTTGCGACAGATTCCAAGATTTGACTAAATGACAGATTCTAAGATTTGACTAAGACTGATAGAAATCTACATAGTTGATGTAGAGATCACATACCAAATATGATTACTCGAAATTCAATGCCTTTTAGAGTTATCCTGTTCACATGCACACAGACAGACTTCCCGAGGACGGATTTCGCTCAAAATGTCATTGAAATCTACAAATTTGATATGAAGACCACATACCAAATTTGATTCCTCTGTCTCAATGCGTTTTTGAGTTATTGTGTTCAAAGACAGACATTATGCCAACAATGTGTTTTTCGGACTCAGAGATAAAAAAAAGCGTATAGGTTCATCAAAATCTCGAAGTCGAAATTTTCGACGATTACAATGCTTTCATTTTCGATAGCTTGCAGCAAACAATAAATCACGTCTTTCTTGACTTTCAAATTTTAAAAATGAAAAAAAATGACACAAACAATAATTTGCTTCCTATGCCAAAACTAATAAATGTCTAGCGGAAGTGAGCAGAGTCGGAAATAGGAACTGTACCAACTAATCTGAGAAGTCTGGTTACTTTATAAGCAAAAACTTATACAGCGTCAGTTTTATTTTAGTTTTAAGTTTATTTTAAATAAAAATAATAAAAAAATTAAATCTAATTCATATATTTTCAATATGAGCTATTTGTATATAAAAAAGGCAAATATTGATTGACTAACTGGTCAAGAAATCTCCTAAGCCACTAGGCCCAACATTTTGCAGATAATTACTTTGTAGGTAGTAGGCACTAATAAAGAAATATTTCAAAATTTAATTGGCTTTTAATTAAATTAAAATTAACCGGAATTTGAGTGTTTCCGCAAAAACTTTTTAATTTATTGCAAAAAAGCCGTTTTTAAAAATCTTTAAAATTTAAAAATTTATTTTTAGTGACACGAAATTCATTTCCGTGTAATTGTTTCTTGATTTTTTATAAGTTTTATGCATCAGAAAGGTCACACGGACTGTGCTTAATTATCTTGTTTGGCACCCGGTGTTCAAAGACTGTCATTAGCTCTAGGGAAACCACCTTAGCAGCAGGAATGTTTATCACGTAACTGCTTTTCTGTTACTCTCCATAGTGATGCACCCGGTTCCCTGAATGGCCAGCAGGACTGTTAGCGTTGATGAAGCACATATGTCGCAACATGTTGCGTTCGAAGATGCAAAACAATCCCTGTTATGGGGAAAAAAATTTCCATGTTTTCTCTCCCAACAGATACCAAGCTTAAAAATAAGTGAATCAGAACTATAGGAAGAAAGGACTTTGAACCAACTAAGTCGACTAAAGTAAGAAACTTTATTTCCCTTAAATTGCGTATTTCCAAAAAATGTATTCAATGTTTACTTTTTGAACCTAGTATTTATTATTCAGGGGTGAAAACAGCAAAGATACGAAAAAGAGGAAAATTCACGAGAGTGAGTGTAGCTACATTTTTACGTGGGTAAAGGAAGAGATAAGTAAACACTTATTAATGAATGATTTATTCATCACCAAAAAAAATTATGAAAAAAATATGGTCTTTCTTACCGCCATGTATGAATTTTTTCAATTACAAATACTTATTTTTAACATTATAAAATCAATGTTTTTTACTCACTTTCTTAAAATAGATACAATTAATAATTAATAGATACATATAATAAACCTAAAATATATAAATCAAATTTTGGATTATAAAAGAAAAAGGCACAAAAGAGTCCTGCATAAATGTCAGTTTTATGAATAAACACAAATTAAGTATGCCTTAACCTCTAAACTGCCATGAATGAGTTAATTCAAATAGTTCTTTTTATACAAACTTATTTTTTCGTGTCATGTTTTCAAACATAGATTTAATAGTTTGGCAGCGACCACTGTTTTGTTTTAGTGCATTTAATTTTTTTTTAATTTGGCTGCAATTCATTATTTAGTTCTTCTAAAACTTTTTTTCACCCTTCTCCGAGCTATTTTTAGCCATTCCCATCTCCATTGATTTTTATGGTCTTTTTAACACCGTTTTCCAAATGGTTATTATTCTCGGCACTTTCACGGGTGATAATATCAGTTCTTATCGTAGACATAATTAAAAATGTTAATGACACAAATCACAATTTTAAAACTCTTTCGCGTAGACAGACAAAGTTGTCCATTCATCTGTTGTTCATTCCATTCCATTTGCCCCAACACTGTTTTCCCCCTACCCATTCAAGTCGAAAAATCATGCGCATCATTCAACTGTAGCTCCAAAGTGCGACACACTCACCGCGGAACTTGATGTTTCAAAGTGCGCTTGCGGTAAGGGGGGGGGAGCGATCTCCTCTTCCTTCCCCCACTCCGAGGATTTCAGATATGCTAATCGCTACCCTCTAAGCAGAGTCCCGATTCAGTCAAGCTTCTGATGCACCGACTGCCCACGCGAACTGTCGGATTTCCGCTTGTTTGGAAATCTGACTTCTACTAGCCCCTATTCTAATTTTCATAGGTTTTCGACCTTGACGATTGTTTTTTCTTTCCCCTGTTCCAAAATTTCCATTTTGGATTTGAGATGAATGGCCGCTTTAGCGCATTCGAACTTCGCGTTCCGGTATGCGATGCTATGCCGAACACTGGGAAATGAAATGGCGTCATGAATATTATGTAGAAAAAATATCGTCTAAAGCGTGAAAGAAAAACACGTGTGGAGAAATTTCTTAGAAATAACCCTCTAATCCAAGGCCAAAAGCTTGAAACCTTGCCTCCAATCCACATGATCAATCACAATGAGACACAAGCCCTGTGTTGGAACGTCGTTTTCTTCCGGCTCACTCCTTTCCCTGTCACTCACTTTCCAAAAGGGAGGGCCGGAGAATTTGGTTCCTCATCCTCGGAAGTGAATAATAAAAATAAAAGCGGAATATGAAAATTTAAAAGAAAAAAAAAGGCGGAGACAAAAAGATATACATAAAAAAGCGAAAAATCGCGGATCCGCGGAGGATTTTCACCCCTGATTATTTCATCATGGATGTTATTCTTTTTTAACTATGCCCATTTTCAAAATTATTTTAAGCCTTTCTAAATGCATGGTTTAAACATAAATAATTCTAGTTTGAGCTAAAAAAATTCTCTTTACAGTCATTCATAAATATAAGAATAATAATTGAGGTAAAGTGTATTTTATGTAGTGAAATCTTTTGTTTTTCTGACAGCTTTACTACATTAGTAATTACTCTCATTTATAGGTATATATACTTCATTTTACAGAAGACTACTTGTAGACATGCTGAAAGATTTGGTGAAAAAATTAGGGAAAATATAGTTTTTCCCCTTGAAAGGGCAAGGCTACATAAAGGTGCAATACTATTCATTCTGCCAAACTGCCCGTGGTGAGTGTTTGGCACATGGCGATTCAATACTGAACCCTAAATAAGCGACAGCGTTAAGAATTGCACAGCTGTACCAGTTTCCCCCCTCACTTTTGTGTATTTTCTCGCACTGGCTACAAAGTAAAGTCAAAAAAGATTTCTGATACAGTTCCGATATATGTGCAAACAATTAAGTTGTATAAACAAGCTAAAATTTGTATAAAAATTCAGGTTAGATTCGTGTTTGCCAGAAATCTTCAATCTTTTTGTGGTGTTATATAATATCAAAGATGTTTACTTTAAAACCGTTTCAATTCAAGACTAATTTATTTCAGTTAAAATTACTATTAAAAACCACGTGCAGTACATAATTTTATAAATGGGGTATTAGCAATATCGAATCAAAAGGCGGCTGTTGAATTTTTTACTATTTATAGAAATTGAACAAAATATAATCTTAAAATTTAATTATAATCACTGCTTTTGGAAATACTATCATATTCATTTTATCCAGCAGTGCTGTTGCGAAAATCACTGCTATAAAAAGAAACTGGAAAATTTTACATTTTATAGAAAACGATGTGCACATTATTTAAGATTATTACCAATTAATAATAATTTAATTTTCATTTTATAAATAAATCACTCCAGATTTTAATAAACGGATGCCATTTCGCAACTAGGTCCCCCAATTTCTTGAAATTCTCACCATTAAAGATTCGCATGAAAATAACCAAAAAAATTATTTTAATTATTATTTCCAACAGTTTGTCTATTTTTTTTAAACATTATAATATTGTATGTTGAAAAATTTTGGTCTAAATTTCACTAAGCTGCTCTGTAAGAACTATTAAAAGGCAAGATTTGAAAATCTATCCAATTACAGAAAATGATAAAGAAAGTCAATTTCATAGAATTTCGTTTTAGTCTGAATTGTTTCTGAGACATAAATAGATTTAATAATATAAGAAAAGAAAGAAGGAAAAAGTATTATATAAAATGCATGATTTTGCGCATCCAGTAGGCAAAATTGTTTTCAGAATCAAATTACTTAATATAGCAAATAGAATAAGTCTAGAAATACAACAAAAGGTACATAATATTAAGTATTTATATTTTAACGTAACTACTACTAACTGTAAAGACAGCATAAATTTATATAACTAAACAGATGCTTTGTAAAAAGTAATTTCATTTCCCATGTTTATGATATCAGCCCACTTCATCTGAAGCTCTTTTTGTGGTCAGCCAGCTGGTAAAATTCATATCAGTACTTATAACTGGATGCACGATAATGCAGCCAAAAATTGAATGTATAGAAATCTGCACGATTTCCAGACTATGGAAAATTTAAAATTAAAGTCAGTTAAATTTTAGTCGATCGAATTTATAGCTTCTAACAATTTTTCCAAATTAACACTATTGCATTTGTTACACAAGGGCGCTCTGCTTGCTCACCCACGAGAAGATTTTTTTATGCAAACCCTATTCAATACAATAAAGACACTGCAGTCAAAATTAAAGCCAAGAATTGAATGTATAGAAATCTGCATGATTTACAGATTAAGGATCAGCATATTTCAAATATCACTTTTGTTTATAAAACATAATTATTTAAAATCTCGAATGGCTAAACTGACTTTTGTCATGATAAATTCGAAAATCATGAATTATGCTGTTATGAAACGCTGTTCTTGAACGTAACATTGCTCATTAATTTAGGACAGCGTTAGAAGGTGCGAGGCCAAACTGAAAAGAATTTTAATCGTGTATTACTTCATTATTTTTTTTAAGCATATAGAAATAAGAATAAACATAGCCGAAGTTTTATCTCCCCGGCACTTTTTGTATCCCAAAACAATGACACGTCATCAGAACATAGATGTTAGACTTATTCCTTTTATTCGATTAGATCCAAAATTTGACACAAATCTACAACTCCCATTACAAGACCATATTATATAATATTTCATTTATCTAGATCGTTGCGCTTCTGAGTTTTAGTGTTCATATACAAACATACAGATCGACAGGCAGTCCAGCTTTTCATGGATTTGGTCCAAATTCTGATACAGATCTATGATGAAACAATAAGCTAAATTTGATCGTTCTAGTTCTTTAACTTTTTCAGCTATCGTGTCCACATGCACCCGGACCAATAGACAGATTTCGTGAAATATTTGAGAGAAATATTCAATTTGGGTGTAAGGAGTGCATACCAAATCTAACCCTTTCAGTTTCCGAGTTATCGCATTCATAGACAGACAGACACAAATCCAAAAACGTTTTTTCGGCCTTAAACCATCTTAGATTCTTCACTGAACTGAGGCGAGAGATGATGGCATTAAGGCACGTCGCCCCATCAGGTGGTTCAATCAGCTAAAGGCCAGCTGAGCGTTTAAGCCTAATATTGTGAAAAAATGCATTTACCACTAATGTAATTTAAAAAAACGATCTTTAGAATGAGGCACACAAGAATGTATAAAAAATATAAGCAGTAATTATTATTCAGAATTTTATTTGATATAATGAAAATCATTTGAAAAAACATTTTTAGGAAAAAGGAGACAAAGGAAAACAATTTGCTGAAAACATCACTTTATTACAAAAATTACATATTCATATGTACATGAGTTTCCTTTTCAAAAATTAAATAACAGTGAAATAAAGTAAATATTATCATTTCAAGCAAACTCAAATTTCCCAAAAAACAGAATACATAAAGAGTGCAAAAATGCAAACACAATTCTAGTAATGGCTCACAAAATGCATCAAAGTTTCAAATACATTAATTATAATCTGAAGCACTGTAATCTTTACATTTATATATCAATTCACCGAAGATCAATCGTATGGGAATTCTGTCAAGTTGCGGCAGAGAGGGAGTACCGAGTTCTACATGCACTGACAGGATCTCATTTTCACTGTATTTGTGTGGAAACAACTAAATTAAAACATTTATACTTCAAGGCCAGCTAACAATCAATGTGTAGAGAGCAGCCATTGAAGAAGCTTCAAAAACACGCTTGATATGACAAGCAATATATGCATTTTAACCTCTGGCATTATTAGCGAAACAAGATAAATATAAAAATCACTTCTCGACCATTTCTGATAATTTAGATTTTATACTTGTTTTAATAAATCTGAGACACGAAACTTCCATGAGTGACATTGTTCTCGCAAAGCCATCTACAACTTTGTTACAAGTACTTTTTAAAAATCTATGGATAAAATTGAGAATTAAGATAAATATATAAAGTATGATTTATTTTTAACGTAGAACAACGTTCCTCCCATTGAGGTCTCAGGAAGGAAATTGATTCACACGCCCAGAAATTTGTTATGGGAGATCCTCTATCTCTCGGTAACTGCATATGTTAAAAACATAACTAATGTCTCATTTTAGAGATAAAGAGTAACAACAGAAGTTACAAAAAAAACTTACTTAAACCTAAAAACTTATGACAAACAAAAGAGTCACGTGAGTAACGTAGTCCCACGCCTTTAACATCAGCGACTGTTTGAAAAGACAGCGCCCATCATTTTTTTTACTAAGCAATCAATAAATGCCAAAGAGATAAAATAATCAAAGAAATAAGATAAAATTATGAAATCAATTCCGCTCTAGGACGAGTTGATTTCAATAAAATAGGGGTGGAATGAAAAAATAGAGATGATTATATTATACTAAGCAGTATATAGAAACATTTTATTTTCATTTATTGATCTGCTGAAAATAGTAACTAAAAAATATGCCGAATCCGGTCATGAGTTAACAAAGAACTCCGGGAAGGCGCTCATCTTACTCATTGCGTGTTGGCCTTTCCGTAGTAAAAAAGTCCAAAAGTAATAGTGCTGCTTTTGAAACGAACATTATACCTTGCTTTTATTATGCGATAAAATACAAAAAATAAAAAAAAACTGTCCTATATCTAGACAATCCTCAAAGTTCATTAAATTTTCACTTCCTATTATTCATCGTCAATTTTTTTTAATTGAATATTCTCAGCAGCAAAATATTAATTCTTATTACACATCTTAAAAAGGGTAAATTAAAAAGAGCTCTTTGATTCAGAAAAGATTTAATTAAATTAGATACAGATTTAAAAAGGCAAGAAGAGCCATATTAGAGAAATTCTGTAATTAAAAACACAGTTATTCAAAAAGGATTTAATTGGTGGCGTAGCTTAAGCAGCGGCAAAATCAGAAATCTAAAGAAAAAAGTTATATTATTAAGAAAAGCAGAGGCACTATTTCAATCATAGTGCGCATGAAAAAAAAAAAACTAATGCAATTAATTCTTACTTTTCGCCTTCAATCGGTAAAGAAACACTGGTGGCGGATGCTCAATATCGCAACATATTTGCAGAGAACGAGGGCACCAAACGGCGAATTACGTTATTGATAAGAAGTTTTTAACCTGCAATTTATTATTTTTTACTAAAGGTTTATGTGCCCTATGTAACTTGTCAACGAAATGTGGCATGTTGCAAGTTCGTCCTGGTCTATCAAATTTGCAACTACACAACTCAATTTAATCAAAGATACAGATTTAAAAGAGCAGGATAAGCCATATTAAAGAAGATACGTTAATGCAACACAGCGCTTCAGAAAAGATAAGTATGTAAAAAATCTTGAAAATTGCATGGATGTTTCAATTTAAGCTTAATAAATAACCTTATATTAGTGGTCAAGCTTTCTATTATTTTCCACTGTTTTTTTTTAATCTTAGTTTTAAAATTTTTTACCTGTCTGCTACGAAGGAGACATGATAGTCAACAGAACTTTGATATTTTAAACAAAAGCATAATTGACTAATTATCGGGCAGATTTATTTCTTATAATTATACAATAAAACTAGTTATTAAACACTAGTGCAAGAAAACTTAACATTTTCAAATAAATAGCACTTTTTAAATAATGGCACTGACTGTGCATTAATTAAAAATTTACAAAAAATTTCAAATAAATGAAAGTCAATATTTTGCAGGAAAGTAATCAATTATATATGAGATTAAGGAATATGATATATTTATTTATTAATAAACAATCTTGCAAGGTTCGTATTATGTTTTTCTAATCGCTTCTCTCCAGAATTTGAGCATCTGACTTTGTCTTTTTATTTTTTGATATTCCCATTTTTTCTAAAAACAAACTTAGCTATTAAAATATTTTTTATATATTATTGAAGCTTTAATATTATAAATGTTCTGTATGAATTGTTTATCTTAATTTTTTTGGAGAGTATATTTTCAATTTTAACTTTAAAAAATAAAAAAGAAAATCACCAAATTTCATAAAAAATATCAACCAAAAAATTTATAATTGATATTATTTTAACTAACTGTTTCAAGCTTTCTGAGATTTTGTCTCTTTCACTGACAATGCCATCCTCTCCGAGGAGATGCTGTGCCCACGCAGGAGACAAAAACTAAGTTTTGAATTTTTAATTACTTTGGTTTTCATGTGACTAAAGATGTACACTTATTTTTATGAAAATCGATTCTAAATCTATCAACATTTTGTATTTTAATTATAAATTATATTTTTCTTAACATATTTATGATGTAGCTTTACCAAGCTCTAAATGGAACTAATAAATTGGAATATATTCAATAAATTCGCAATAGAACAAAAATTGTTCCTTAAAGAACAATTTGCCTCCCTCTCTTATAAGCTCTTTCACGATGGTTTGACATGTGCTGCCATTTATGATATTTTTTAAAAATTATTTTCTTTGTCAACAGAGAAACGTATTTGACTGAGGACAAAGTGTAAAAATTAATTACTAAGTAAGAATAATTGAAAAAAATGTCAGGTTAGGCCTTAACTAGAGACTTTAAACTACTTAATACTGAAAAAATAAATACAATTTTTAAAAAAATGCTTGAGTTTCAGTAAATATTATTTTGAATTTCATGTGTAGGGACGTCCATGGAGGAGACTTTTGATATTCATTGATAAATGAGAATTAAACAGTAAAACCATTTTAGTACAAACGTATTGAATAGCTTTCGTAAAATTTAAATTATACATATGAACAAAAATATTACGACATTTTTTGCACTTTCTAATTTTTATCACCCCGGTACTGTAAAAATCACATTTTCGTGAGAATGACCCATATACATTGCGCCCTGAAACTTCATTGGGCTCTCCTATAAAATGCTAAAATTATAACTTCGGATAGTTTACCTCCGACATCAGAAATATACATTTCACAGAAAATAAAAAAAAAGTTAATATTAAATTGTCAACTGAGTCATATATAATCAATTATAAAATTTATTACCTCTGTTTTTAATAAAATGAAATACTTCTTTCGATCTCAATTTTTTATTAAGAAGTTTCTTTTTGTTAGCTCTTTCATCGAATTGACGTTGAAGGCCCAGTAGAGTAACCATCAATGGAATCTTAAAGACATTTTTGGTGTGGAAGACTTCTCAGAAGGCAACAAACATTACTGATGACAAACATTTATTGATGAACTAGATGCAGATGAGAAAACATTGTGGACTGAGAAAGTCACACTGCAAAAATACACAAACACACCGGTTCTTGCTACCTACTGATTCACAGAGAAAGAATACACACTCATATTCACCCTTTCTGGGTGATTTACATACTCCCTATGCCATCCCGCACACTGGAAATTACAAAAAAGAAAATCTGATTAGTCGCTCATCAGATGACGTCATATTACTATCAACAGCTTGTTTACATTTTTCCACTGTGCGAGATGGTGTCAGCTCGTTTATCCCGAAGTTGATAAGAATTTATGATTCTAATGCCAACACTTTTCATGTAAATCAGTAAATATTAAAACTTCTGTGAGCAAAATACTTTAATGCTCATTTTGTAGCAGCAAAATTTCTAAATCGTGAGCATTTAAGAATGATTCATCTGTATTAAGAGATGCGGGATATGATTTACTACCATGAAAAATGTAACAGTAATGTAATGTTATATGCAGTGCCTCTGAAATATATTGCATAGCATAAAGTCAAATGAATGAATGTTGGATGATCGCTGCAACACCTCGGAGTATTAAAGGTTGTCAGCCAGTTTGTTACCAGCCACATATAGGCCCGTACCACAGGAGGCATGCATCATCACTTCCTTCTTTTCATCCATGTACTTTGTGAAGTCCCCAGGAGGAAGTGATGTTATATGGTAAAGAGATAAAAAGCTGTCATGTGTATCAAGTAATTAGCTTGTCACAATGTGAAATTGATACCGACTCCATAAATTATTTCATTGCAAACATTATTTTGTATTTTGATATAATAATTTATTCAATGAAATTTTAATTCAACACATGACACAGACAGATGGTTCAGTTCGTAATAAGTCAGTAAATGGCTGATAAACTGTTTTTGCTGAAGAAAGAGCTTTACTACATATCACAAACGTATGGTTCAAGATCTATTTAGGAACGCGTCAGCCAGAATAGCTCCAAGGCAACGTAATAAGAAAATATTTTACTACAAAAGTCATAGTTTTGTGCACATCCTAAAGTAGGTTTTTTAAGTTTACTGGTCAGAAAATCCTTTACTATATACGACACATGAAAACGATTTCTCTTTCTTACACATCCTTAAATGTATTTTTAAATACTGCTTCCAAGAAAATACTTTATTTAAAAGTAACATGGTTTCTATTTAGTATGTGTCTTTAAATGTGTTTCTAAATGGGATTTCTGAAAAAATCCTTTATTACACACATCACAAGGAAACGGTTTCTCATTCGTATGCGCCCGTAAATGTCTTTTTACACCTGATTCCTGAGAAAATGCCTTTTTACAAATGTCACATGAAAACGGTTTCTCAGTCGCATGCACCTGCCGTAAATGTTTTTGTAAATTCGAATTCTGAGAAAATGCCTTATTACACACATAACAAGAAAACGGTTTCTCATTCGTATGCATCCGTAAATGTTTTTCTAAATGGGACTTCTGAGAAAATCCTTTATTACACACATCACAAGGAAACGGTTTATCTTCTCTATGCAGAAATAAATGTGATTTTAAATTCCATTTCAGAGAAAATGCCTTTTTACAGATCTCACAAGAAAATGGTTTCTCTTTCGAATGAGTGCTTAAATGTGATTTTAAACTCGATTGCTGAGAAAATGCTTTATAACACATGGAGCATGCAAATGGTTTCTCTTTAGTATGCGTGCGTAAATGCACTTCCAGATTCTGCTTGTGAGAAAAGGCTTTCTTACACACATCACAAGAAAACCGTTTCTCTTTCGTATGCATCTGTAAATGTGTCTTTAAACTGTGCATCATAGAAAATGTATTCTTACATAAGAGGCATGAAAACAATTTCTCTTTCATATGCGTCTGTAAATGTGTGTTTAAATGTTACTTCTGACAAAATGCTTTATTACACATGTCACATGCAAACGGTTTCTGTTTCGTATCCATTCGTAAATATGTTCTTAAATACTGCTTTTGAGAAAATACTTTTTACAAAAGCCACATGCAGTTTGTTCCTTTTTTGAGTGCATACATAATCCGTCTTTAATACGAGCTGCTGAGAAAGTTGCTTACTACACTTTTCAAAGGCATGTGGTATCTCTTTTGAATATGCCAGTAAAGGTGTTTTTAAATAATTCTGCAGAAAAAATGCTCCAATATATATGTCGTTTGTGAATGATTTATTCTCTTCATGCATCTGGAACAGATTATTTAATTTAAAAACTGACTAAATGCTTTTGTTGCATAAGGTTTCACACAGGGAGATTTTCATTTTTGTAATGAGACTGCATTTATTTTACGAGTATAAATTTTGCCACAGTCATTACACGTCATTTATGAAACATGTTTCTTGTTTTTTTTTAAAACCGTCATTTAATATCACTAGTCTTATCGAAAAGACTTTTCTTCATGATCGGAGTTTGCCATTTCAAGTGTCCATTCCAGAATGATGTATAGATGCTGATAGACTGAAGAAATGTAATTTTTAAAACTCATATGTCCTTCTATTTATAAAATTATCTGTATTTTTGAGTAGCCAAAATATCAAATTTGAGGATGCACTCGCAGCAGTTAGTACTTACCAATTCTTGATGATTGAGGTTTAAGACTTTAATTTCATCGAGATCAGCTAATCTTGTTTCTAACATCAATTCTACGCACGATAAGTGGAATTTTGAGAAATTTTTGTTCATTCCAGATTGATGAACATTACATTGATGAAGACTGCAAGCTTTCTTGTGTTGAAGAAGGCTATGAACACTGTGCCATCTGTCTACTATTCCTCATCATCAAGTCGTGAGAAAAAATTTAAATATTGATCCAGGTCCATCCATATCGGCTTCCAAATCTAAATGACAAAAAACATTTAAGCAATTTTACATTCAGAACAACTCAAAACATTTCTATCATATAAAAATAAAAAAGTTATACATAAAAAAGGAGAATAAAAGAAAAATATTATAAAAGAGTGTTTAGACATGTAATATTTAAGGATGGGTCTGCAGGATATTTAGGTCTTAGTAATAATCTCAATATAAGCCTTCAAAAGTCGCATTTCAATTTTATGGCCCAATAGTGCAAAAGGATTTCAAGAGAGATTGAAATCTAAACTTTGACTACAACATTCCGATTCTCATCAGATTCTCGCATTGACGACCGGTTTTGGAGCAGTGCGATCGAATTTGTGGACTGTGGAGTGATCAGAAATGACCAGTTTTATTCTTTTTTCATATACTCCCCAATAAAGGTGTTTTCCCATGCATAAAAACTGAGGACCTTCAGCATGCCGAGACTGCCACGAGTACTCATATTTTTAATGCCATTGAAATCAGAGATCGTTACAAGCGGGGAGGATAACAGAAATGGGAGAATGTATATAGTCCAGTCAACGAAGGAAAAATAGAAAAAGAAAATGGCGCAGTTTTGAAATTTAGCACAGTTGTTGGGGGTAGTGTCCTAAACGACATACTAAAAGTCCCCGCCGGTGGAGGTGCGCGGGAGGGCAAGGGGGTCATTCTCATGAAAACGGTCATTTTCATGTCCCCGCTATACTTTATAATTGTTTTATGACTTTATACATATTTTTGGGGGATGAAAGTGTCTTTCAAAAGGCAGTTTAACAAGGAATTAAGAATAAAGTTTAAAATTTTTATTTTTTTATATAGCTTCAATATACCAAAATATCATTCCCTCACTTGTCCCCACTGCTGACTAAAAATAAATAAAAAATCTTTCTACGCAAACAAGCAAGAAATTTGAAAATTTGTATTTTTTTATTTCAGGATACTAAAATGTAGAATACAGAAAATTCATTTTAAATTTAATTTGTTAAAATTATTGTCACAGCACTATTTTAAAGTTTGTCTCCAGCGTATTGCATCATTCCCTCACAACAATACATTTACACCCCCTAATCACCATGGAGTAGAGATATTTCGACAAAAAGTTTATTGATCTGTAACAGGCAACACAGAACAACATTGCAGCATGTTTTCATCTTGAACTTATTGAAGCTTTGCCTCTGGAATCCATTTGAAAACATCAAACCAGATAATTTTTTTTACATTTATCATTCCCTCTGTCCTTTTTTAAAATAAAGTCAAACAAAATAATATCTAAAAAGTGGATAATTATAAGTTGCTTTCTTGTTTGGAAACATTTGTGTATAATTGAACTCGGAAATCAGTTAGACTTAACTAACATTTTAAAATTTTAATAAATTTATCATTCCCTCACTAATGTGTAATGTGAGGGAATGATTCTTAAGTGAGGGAATTATTTTTAAGCAATAAATATTCAAAAGACAGATTTCCTGTTTTATTTTAAATGTATTTTTATGTTTTTGTTCTTAATTGCCTTATTTTATTCCAATTTTCATTTAATAAATAAGGATATACTGAATATTCCGAGTTTAATCTAGCCAATATATTTTAAATATTAATTCTGAATTTACTGGCCAATACAATTTCAATTATATATAAAACTTAATATATCTAATGGATTGAATTATATTAAAATATAGCATGTATTTAAATTATTTTTGAATAAAGTACGGTTAATTTCTAATGAAGCACTTGAATCTTGTTTTGAGAATTTGCAAACAATACTATTTGTTTAGTAAATGGAAATTGATAAAAATTTTATATGATGAATTTAAATATCAAAATTTAATTTGTTCACAAATTCTTTATGGTATGAAATCATTAATGAAATAAAAAGCAGTTTTCATCAAAGCAATAATATTTAATCAGTATATTTAAATATTTAATAAATTTAGAATATCTCCGTTCAAAAAACTTGAGCTGAACGCTACAAGAAGTGACTCTTTCGAGTTAAAAATCAAGACAATCGAAACAAGAGAATGTTCCACCTGTTATCACAACATGTGCAACAACTTGTTCGTGGTACTCTTGATTTTACTTGGAATTATAGTGAATCAGGACATGGGAAAGGAGCTCTTGACGGAATTGGAGCTTTTCTGAAAAGAACAGCAGATCGGCTAGTTGCAGAGGGAAAAGATGTTCTGTTTTGAGAGAAAATTGCAAAGGAATAACTATTTAAAGTAACAGATAACTACATAAAATGTGACCAACTAATAAAGGGAGAAATTAAAACATTCATCAGAACAATGAAAGACAACCAAGTTGCTTATAGTTCAAAGAGTAATATACTGAATTTCCGTTCTCTCTCGTGTTTTGCATATTATGCATCAATTTTGTGCAAACACTATGATTTGGGGACAGCATTTGAGTATAGTAATAAAAGTTCTGTTTCATTCGTAGATAACTCCAAGAAAAGCAAAAATGCTGATGAGTTAAATATAGGCGATTGGGTGCTGGTAAAATATGAGGACAATCTGTATCCTAGAGAAGTAAAGACCCTATGTTCAGAAAATGTCAGAGTTGATGTAATGGTTTCAGCAAAAGAAGGCAAATACAAGTGGTCTTCCCCAAAACATATCCATAATTATACAAGAGCAGACATTAAAAGAAAAATTCTACAACCCATTCCATGTGACAATCGTGCCAGTCAATTTTATATTTTCCAAACCTATAAATATTATTATCTTTAATAGCATATTTATAATATGAGTATTTTAAATTTAATGCACTTGTAATTTTTTTTTATGTAAACGTGAAAAGTAGTGAAACATCTTTCCCTCATTGTAAGCGTCATTCCCTCACTTTTTAGATTTCTAAATTAATTTAAATATTTTGAATATTGAATAGGATCTATATATTTTTTATGTAGCCACTACATACATCTATTTATATAAAATGTTTCAAAGCTTTTCATGCACTTTAATTTTTCTGAAATTCATGAACTCATAATGACAGTTTTCATGAGAATGACCCAAGGGGGGGTGTTAAAGGGGGCCTTTACAGTTTTTCTTAAACATCTTGAAAACTATGTATTCTATCAAAATACACTCCATTATTAAATTAAACTATATAAAATTTCCAACAAAACAAGTCCTACTTCGGTTTTGTAGCACCAATAGTTTACAAGAGACAAAGGGATTTAAAAGCTAATATTTCTAAAATGCCTTTTGTAATGGTAAAATCGATTAAAAGTGATGAATCAACAACTCTCATAATAACCTCATGACTATATAATAATTATACAAGGGTGGTATTTCATGTGTCGGAGATGGGGGTAACAAACCCATTTGATGAATAATTATGCTCTCTTCCTCAACTCACACCCGTTCCCCCTTCACAAGTTTCCTTCTACTCGTAGTCCAGACAACAAATTGTAAATTTAAATAAAGCTGTAGTTTTGAAATTCGGAACAGTTGTTGGAAAGAGTGCCCTAAACTACATACTAAAAGTCCCCGCTGATGGATGGTGCATCGGGGGGGATTGAAATGGGGGGGAATGTTTCAGTTTTTCTTAAATATCTCGGAAACTATGGATCCTAGCTAAAAAAAAATTAATTATAAAATTAAACTATATTAAATTTCCTACAAAATTAGTCCTAAATGTTTTGTAAAATGAAATTTTAGAAGATACAGGGGCGTTAAAATTGAATATTTCAAAAATTCCTTATTGTAATAGTAAAATCAACTAAAAGTGATGAAGCAACAACCCTCAGAAAGACCTCATGCCTGTACAATAATTATACGAGGGTAGTATTGTATGTGCCAAGAGTAGTTGCTTTATCAGGAAGGGGGCGGCACACCTATTTGATGAACAGTCGCATTCCCTTCCTCCACTCACATCCGTCCCCCTCCACTAGATCCCTTTACTCAGTCTTTTGGTTCTGTTAACGCTCCAAATAAATGTATTCAGATAGCATAATCTAAATCTACATATCTATGCTGAATTTAACTGAAAAGCTCGCAACCAATCTGTCACAAGTTCGACAGAAACATTTCCTTGACATTGACGAAATAAGACTAGGCATGTTCAATTACTAACACAGAAAATGGCTGATAAAGGAACTCAAACGAGAGTCGCTACAGGGGAAGCTGATACTTATATTGTGCGATCTGGGTTAGAGAAAGCAACTTCTCATCCCAAGGGAAAAACGTAGACCTAGTCGTGTTACTGATTGCTTTAGCACCACCAGAAAGTAACATTTATTTTATGAAGCCTGGCAAGGGAAAAGTAGAAGCTAAATTATTTTTTACAAGAAAGCTGCAGAAAGAACTTTCTTTTGCCGAAACCATCTTCCTTCTCCATGCATTCCGTGGCTGCGACATTAGACCAGATATATATAAAAAAAAGCAAAGCACTATAGTTACATTGTTCATAAATCAACTAAACTAGATAAAAACATTGCCGATATCTTTTATAACCCCCTCATCAACACCAGATGATATCTTACAAACCGGTGAGAAGATTTTTTATAGGAAATTTAATTTAGTTGAAGTAAAGTTTTTTTCGCTAGAATCCAGTTTTCGATATGTTTAAGAAAAGCTGAGAAATCCCCCCTTTCAACCCCTGAGAACCCTCCACTAGCGGCAACTTTTAGAATGTCGTTTATGGCACTCCCCCCAACAACTGTGCCAAATTTCGAATTTCAAAACTACAACTTTTTTAAAATTTACAATTCATTGACTAGACTACGAGTAGAAGGAAACTTGTGAAGGAGAACGGATGTGAGGGGAGGAAGGGAGAATAACTGTTCATCAAATGGGTTTGTTCCCTCCCTCCGACACATTAAATTCTACTCTTGCAATATTATTATTTAGGCATGAGGATATTATGAGTGTTGTTGATTCAGCATTTTTAATCGATTTTACCATTACAATAAGGAATTTTACAAATATTAACTTTTAAACCCCATTCAACAGTCATTACACTTAATTCTTAAACATGTTTTGTTTTTCTTTTAAAACCTTCATGTAAAATCATTGGTCTTATTGAAAAGACCTTGTTCGCCATTTCAAGTGTCCATTAAAAAATGACGTATAGATGCTGATAGACCAAACAAAATTAATTGTTAAAACTCATACTTCCTTCGATTTATGAAATTATCTGTATTTTTGAGTTGCAAAAATATCAAATTTGAAGACGTACTCCAGTTTATATCTATCAATTCTTTTTTATTGAGGTTTAATATTTTAATTTTACAGAGATTAGCTCATCTTGTTTCAAACAGCAATTCTATGCAAGATAAGTTGTATTTTGAGAAAGTTTTGTCCATTCCAGATTGTTGCACATTAAGTCATGGACACAGCAAGCTTTCTTGTTTTGATGAAGGCTATGATCACACACACACTGTGCCATCAGTCTATTGCTCCTCCTCATCAAGTCATACAAAAATTTAAATATTGATCCAGGGGCTTTCAAATCAAAGTGTCCTACCAAACATGTAAGCAATTTTATATTCAGAACTCAATATATTCGTGTTATCCAAAGACAAAACAGTTACAGTAGCATAATAGTATACACAAAAGACAATAAAAGAAATGTCTTATTATTATAGAAGAGTGTTTAGCCATATAAAGATGATCATCTTAAATATGGATCAACAGGGTATTTGGGTTCTAGTAACATTGTCGACGTAAGATACATATCATGTATCTTGCATTAAAAATATGTGAATGTAATAAATCCTTTTGGTAAAATGTTTCTGGCTTTTAGCTTTACTTGTGATAGAGCAATATCGGACACTAACTATATTAGCCCCGAAATTTTAAATTCACCGAAGGTTGAAGAATTCTTAATATGTAGGTGGAATTTACAACCAGTACAACAAAAAGGCAAAAAACAAAAGTATTGAAAATTAATAAGCTCTGCTAAATAGCCAATGTTAAAGGAAAATATATGACTGTCAGAAAGTTTGCAAGTAGCATCTGAGAATGTATACAATTTGAATTTCAGATCACTTCTAGTTACTTATATGCCTTTTAACTATATTCTTTTGTTATATTCTTTATAACGTATTATCCTTTTTGCTTAAGTTTCCAAATATGGTTTATTGTCATGGTGGTGTGTTGAACTACGGCAGCTAAATAAAAACGTCCTGGCTCGAGCATCTGTATTGCATTTTTGTCCGTGGATAATTTCAGATGAACATTTCTAGAAGTTTCATGTTTTAATTGAATATTATTTTAGTCTTGTGTATATAAAATTGGAAATTATCAGCTTGAAAATCCTTTTACCATTTTTCTACAGGTTTAATTTACAAGACTTCTTGAAAAATACTTCAAAATGGTAGATTATAAACTGTGTATTGATTGATCTCCCCTTATAAACTGAATAAAGAAATGGAAAGTCACCGGTGGTTCAATAAAAATTTGGAAATTGCAATGTTATTTCAATTTGATTATAGTGAACTTAAACCCTCACATATGATGTTATCAGTAGGACATGGACATAAACCTGTAATCTGAGCATTGACATTCAGTTGTTATTTACTGAGAATAATGAACACAACACGTAGTCAATCACATAGAATAGTGTAGGGGCATGTTAGTCTAGTAGTATAAGTTAGTTAATATAATTTATACAGAAAAGTCATGAAAAGGATCTAGACATGGATAAAGTTCTATGATCATATCGGGATAACAATCATACCATATCATAATATCTGGCTTTGCTGTAGTAAAAAATGTCAAAGAAAAACAATTTACAAGTTATTTCAAATATCTTGAAAAACCACCTCTTTCCCTGGATCTTGCTACAATCTGATTGGAAAGGTCAGGAGTTTGCCCTGGTGTTGTCCTAGACATCTGACCACGGTTCAAAAGTACCAGGTATGTCCCAAAATTGCCCACTGTTGCTTAAAACAGGCGTTAATACAACTAAACTTGCACAAACTGATGCCAAATTATATGGAATACTAAAGAGCAGTGCCCTATGTTTACAGTATGCATACTGCGATAAATTAACAAGCTATTAGCATGCGTTAGTTTCTCTTAAGGAGAACTCACAGGAGACAGTAAGGAAATATTATTTGGCTTTTATTTTAGAAGTGTAGATTTTTTATAACAACTCATAGTAATTCCAAAATTGGATATTTAAATTGAAAACTAACAGAAAGTAAGTATTGGTTAAAAATTTTAAAGATTCAGCAAGATTTTTATTTATTTTTTAAACATAAGATAACTCTAGTTTCAGATCAAAAACAGAAAATTACAAGTGTCCTCTCTTCAGTGGCACCAGGATCATCGGCGAGCGGCCTAGATTGTGTAAACAGAACTCTGGACGTGGCCTTTTTTCTCTACCTCATCATATTTGACTTCATAAAAAAAACACATTAACATTTTGTCAACATGGCTAGTGGCTCAGAGAGGGTAAGCGGTTGAGAAACAATGATTTCTTTTACCCCAGTTGTCATCCACGGCTTAGCAAGCGTTAATCAGGTGCAAGGTATTATTTTTAAGTTCCTCATCATATTTCACTTTAAAAAATAGCAAAAAAGCACTAACGCTCTACATGGTACCCCTAAAATCAATGACCGTAGCATCTACGCCCCCCCCCCCACTTATCGCTATGCCACTGCCTCTTTTAATAAAATATCTTGCTGTTTGGGTCATGGAAATTCTAAGAAAGCAGGAAGTCAAAAACAAAATAATTATATTTATCTGTAATTTGTTGTACTGTTGATAATTTTTCATGGAAAAGTAAAAAAAAAACAAATAGGTGCATTTCTAATTGTAGTGTCATTTACATGACATACCACAGCATCAAAGGAATATTTATTACAGGAAAAAACTGTAGATCTTTATCCTCGAGTATCTGTTGTTGTTTCTTATTCCACTTGTTCCAGTCCTCAGCTAGACCAAATCCAAGAGTCAGTTCTTGCACAGAAAATCATGAACCAGTGCATGACTTTCAAAGAAGTTCCTCTTCTCCAGCTCCATACATGAAAGCAGATGGTCTGGAGTAGATTGGTGTGTATTGCACTTGAGGCACATAGGAAAAACCTTTTGTCCCTGTACATATGAAAGTGGGCGAGTATGTCCGCTAATAAATCTTATGGTGGTCTGCAATTTCATATCGCTCTTTAGCTCTAGGGCAGCCCCAGGATGTTTTTGTTGGTACCAATCATGAATAGGTGAGATCCTCCAGAGGTCCTGTAGTTATCGGCCCTGACTTTTAAGAAAATTTCATATAGGTAAGTAGCCCTCTATTGTCTAGCAGTTCAGCAGAGCCCTCCTTGGCCACTTCATCGACCAAGTCATTAAAGAAGAGATCTACATGGGAGGGGATCCACTGCAAATGAATGTCATTGTGCCAAGAGTATATCCTTAGTTTATTCACAATGTCCATGCTGGTTTTGTCACCAATCACTAAAAAACTGAATAGAACTCCTACTGTCTGTAAAAATCCAGACGCCACAAGAGTTGTTATTAGAAATCATATGATCAAAAGCTTCGTCGATGGCTATCAGTTCTGATCTAAAAACCGAACAGAAGTTTGGGTTGCGCTTTTTAATTTTTGTAATGGCATCGGGGGTTTTAACTACTACGACACTACAGGTGTTACACTATCATTTTTACTTCCATCAGTGAATATCCGAACTGCCCCCAATGGGATATTATGTATTGTCTCTAAACCCAACTGCTTAAGAAGTACTGGATGCTGATCTTTCTTACTACTGAAAGACAATAGTTTCTCATGAAAGAAGACCCTCGGGAGCTCGTCCAGTGGATTCAGGCAGGGCCCCAGGGATGTAAAGGAGGAGAGTGCAGCTTCTGTTGGCACTAGACCTTGGACACCCGAGGGAAGAAGTCTGACTTTGTCCATTGCCTTTATGCTTTAGCTGGGTAAAATGGAATGGCCTTCATGCCTCGGGTGACCCTGACAGGAGAAAAAACTAGAGACGTACATCGGCCGTTCCACCCAGGGCCACGATGAGGCAGCATAATAGGACTTGGGGGTGCGGGAGTATATTTACATATTAAATGATCAGCTTCCCTTAACAATACTTTCCTTGCCATCTACTTTTCAATTTATTTCAGACATGAAGGCTTTGCACAGGCTTGGAACAAAAAAAGCTGAACTTCATAAATAATGAATCGTGCCAAACATAAATACCGAAAAGTAAAATAAGTACGATTAATCAAGCAATAAAATAAATAAATTTACACAAAAAGTGCTCAAGATATTTAAAAATATTGTAATAATAGAAAATTTAAAATGATAACATCCAATGCTGAAAAAGTGGAAATCTGCCTTTCTGAAATGTGTCATGTCTGTTATTTACAACAAAGATGTTGAAGTTGTGGGGTATTTCTTCAGGCATCTTAGCCATAATCTTGCTGAGAATTTCTCCATCGATACTTCTAGCAGGCAATCCATGAACAAGATTTAACTTCATATATCACCTCAGAGTTCCTGCATAAAATACTAGAAATTCACCATCACATTTACATGTGCAGACTGTACTTTTTACATTCTCATATAATAAGTATAAAAAGAGAAAATATTTTAATCTTCAAAAAATTCCTCCTCGTAATTTTGATGTACCAAACTTTAAACCTCCCAAGTCCGAAAAAAACCTATTTTTGTAATTACAAATGTCTGTTGGTTTGTCTGTGAAAACAATAACTCATAAATGCAATGAGCCAGACACATGAAATTTGGTATGTTGTCTTTACACCAACAATTTAGATTTCTCTGAAGATTTAGATAGATTTCTGTTTATCCATAACAATATGAACACAATAACTTAGAAATGATGGATGGATGAAATCATGCATATGCTTTATCTTTAGATTAATCAAATGTCAGAACAAACTCGACTATGGGATGAGTGTTTGGAGTCTGTGTATTCACAATTTCGGAAGCGATAACTCAAAAATGCAATGGCTTAAATAAAAGAAACTTGGTATATGGTCTTGTGACTTAAAAGTGTAAATGTGCATCCAATTTTGAATCAAATCAATCGAAATAAAGAGGTTCAAAAAGCATACTTCATTTCCCACATTATACTTCAAAGCACAAAATCTGCCAAGTGTGTGCTTATTGCGAGCTAAGAGATATACCAAATGATTGTTGTGTCATCCTGGAAAGGGACTCACTTGCAGGCTTTGGTTCTTCAGCTATGGTAAATCTCTGTGATACAGAATCTTATAAGAAGAAATGAACAGAATGCATCATATTGCGTCGGGTTATAAGAAAATAGAGGAATGCACACTCCAGAATTGGCCTGCTTCATTCTGATCATTGGTGCATCCTTTCCTCATATGATCCCTCTTTTTAAGGTGTCTGAATCAATTCTGGGAACAGGACACTTCCGATGGCGAAGCATAATACATCTGATGGCTTAAATAATGCAGCACCTCTTTAATCCATCTCGGATAGAACCCCAATGGAGTGCTTTAGCTTATCATCGAGGATGATTTTAAGACCCAAAAGAGCAATATATAGCTATGTAAGAAACAATTTAATTAACACACAATAATTGCTTTAAAAATTCTTTTAAAAAACCTGCAAAATATCAAAAGTAAAAAGTCAAAGTGAAAACATCAAAATGCTATTTTCCATAATAAATGTTATAAAACTTTGAAGGAGACCAAAAAAGCCCGAGTTAGTTTGAAACACAATTATAACAAATTGATAACAATATTTGTGTTCTGTCAGTTGTAATTTCAATCATTCATTATTGAAAGTTTTAAGGTATAGAAAAATCCAAATTTAAAACACTTTTTGAAATATGTATACATATCTATTTTTGTACCTCATATTTTCTCATAAGAAGGGTAAACTACAAGCACAGTCAAAATGTTAATGAATTGACGTACAAAGCACTCAAGGCAGAGGCAGGTGCAAAATTCCTTCTCTAGTTAGCATCAAGACAAGCGACAACTAACATCAGGGGTGTATGTGGAGCCGCTTCTGTTTTTCTTTTTACAAGAAATAAATAAGAAGTTGCGAAAACATCCTTAAAACAGGGCGATTTTTGTCATCCAGGTTATAGCATTCCGGTACTGCTTTAAGAGCGTCATGACACTGCTTATTTTGCAACTATACCACTGACTAACATGTTTACCAAGTACGACAAAATTTTTATTGTTCATTCAGAAAAACTTAAAAATTAATTCTTTGCTTAACAGAGGGTATAACGTGTTCTTCGTTTTCATCTGTCAGTGTTAAAGGTATTATTGTTGAATAAGTCCATAATCGGATTTTGAATCTTCAGATTTCGACTATTTAAGATAGTGTTTTATTACAAAAATCCCATTTGGAGACATCAGATGTTGACTGAAGCCTATGGAAATGAAATAATACAGGGAGGATAACCAGTACAAGTTGTACAATGGGCAGAAGCGCTTGTTCTGTTTGAATGACGTTCTTTCATTTGAGATGAACTTTGGTATTTTCATCTCAAATGATCATTTAAATCCAATCAAAACTACTCAAGTTATATTGGTCACAAGTTTACATGGGCAAAATATAAACTTCTGAATGAAGAGTGGTTATGGGTTCGAGGGACCACGATTGGAGAAGATATGCAATTTTTTTAAAATTAAATTTGTGTTACGAGATTATTGCAATAGGATTCTAAAAGTAAGCTACTAACAGATATCCAGGAACAGATATTTGGCATAATTCTGGTTGAAAAATTCATCCAGTTTATTGTGCTTTTTATTTATCATGTTTACATGCACATGGACAGACAGACAAGACATCCCTTGGTTTTATTTAGTCAAACACCTGATAGAAATATATGATACTGGCATAAAGACCACATACCAAAATTCAGCCTCCTAGAACTACATATTTTTTTAGTTATCGTGTTCATAGACAAATCAAACTAAAGACTTTTCCATAGTCGCATTCCACTCCACCATCGTTTCTAAGTATTCCCCTTTTTTTTTTAGAGTTAATAAATATTTTAACTTTTTATGTCTTATCTGAATGACTAGGGTTCATTTCTTTTAAGTTTCCATTCTGTTCTGTTACTTTGATTTCAGCACAAAGCTTTAAATAACCAACTCAAAATGGTTAAAAAATGTTTCACTTAATTTGACTAAATATAATACAGGGTGTTCATTAATTATTGTCGGGGTTTCTGTACCTCATAACTTTCGAATAAAAAATATTACGCAAAAACTGATTACGTATTCGTAAATTACAACTCAAAGAATTTTATTAATGATATTAAAAAGATTAATGAATTTGCACATGGCTGCCCTTCATGGCTCGTAACACATTGAAACGAAATTCGATTTCCCTCCAAGTGTTCTCCAGCATTTGTGGGGTAACATTTTGGATTGCAATAACAATTCTGCGCTTCAGTTCATCAAGGGAGGGCACAGGGGACTTATACACAATGTTCTTGACAAACCCCCATAAAAAGAAGTCCAGCAGTGTTATATCTGGTGATCTTGGCGGACATGGGATTGGTCCACCTCTTCCACACCATCTGTCAGGAAAGTTCTCATCTAAAACGTCACGTATAATCATGCCCCAATGTGGGAGTGCACCATCCTGTTGAAATATCACATCTGGCTGATGTTGCTGCATCTAAGGAACCACATACATCTCCAGCATGTCAAGGTATGTCACGGAGTTTATTGTTGTTTCAGCAAAGAAGAAAGGTCCAATAACTTCAATATGTGATAAAGCGCACCAAACATTCACCTTTGGGCTATCTCTTTAAAATTCTCGATAATCGTGCGGGTTCTCTGAGCCCCATATTCTACAATTACGTTTATTCACTTTTCCAGACACATGAAAAGTGGATTCGTCATTGAAGAACCATTTCCGAAGGTAATTTTCATCATCCTCAATTCAAAATTTGTTCAGCGAACTCAAAACGACGCGGTTTATCATTCGGGTGTAAAGCTTGCACAATTTGCACTTTGTAGGCATTCAGATGAAGGCAGTTATGGAGAACGTTCCATATCGTCGTATGCGGCATATGTAACTGCACAGCTGCTCGTCTCGTTGATTTTCGTGAACTGCGAGTAAACGTTTCTTGGATGCGATCAACATTTTCCTGTGAAGTGCTCGGTCTTCCCGCTCCCTTTCGGTGTAGAACACTACCAGTTTCCTGAAATTGTGTTAACCAGCGTCTGATAGAATTATCCGAAGGAGGATCTTTCTTGTACGTGGTCCTGAAGCGACGTTGAGTAGTTATGACTGATTTAGTTTCGAAAAACCACAATGCACACATTGCTTTTTCTTGCACGGTCGCCATTTTTATTTATGATGTCATAATTACCCAGACTGTAAATGCGGTAAGATCGCATTGTTGCCACGTAAAATTCTTTGAGTTGTAATTTACAAATACGCAATCGGTTTTTGCGTAATGTCTTTTATTCAAAAGTTATGAGGTACGGAAACCCTGACAATAATTAATGAACACCCTGTATATTGCAGTGTTGATTGTTATTAATCTGAAAATCCTTTTTTGACATTCAAAATACCAATAACATTTGTATGGAAATGAGGCATGTTATATCCCATATAAAACTTTTAAGACTGAATAATTGCTTTTATATTTCTTTAAGTGAAACTTTTTCTAATATCAATAATTATCAGAGTTCTTCAACTAGATCTCAAAAAATTGTAAATACATCACATTTTTTTTTTTTTTAAAGTTCAAATTTCAGCTAGGAAAACTCATTTGATATCTTAATTTTCTACAATGTGTCCAGGCTGCATTTGATGAAAATACATTGTGTTCCTACCTGTTTATTAGATCTTATTTTATCTTGGAACAATATAGCAAAGATTTACACCTAAACTTTTCCAACACATTGGTCTAGATTGTTTACCACTCAACCCATGAAGAAATAGAAAATATAATTTTAGCCACTTGTGCCATTTTCCATGTCAATGTCTTTTTTTTTTTCAGAAAACACAGTTTTATTTATCATCTATTAATATAGGGTCAGGCAGGGTAAAGTGGTCATACATCAAATAAAATGCTGTAACTTTGTAATGAATACTGGTATGAATGTAATTTTTTTTTTTTTTTAGCTTTCCATAGTTACGAAATGGGCATAGTTAAGAAATAAGTAAATAAGTTTAACATGCAAAATTATACTAATTGCAACACATTAGTACAAGAAAACACCCATTTTGTTTGTTCATGTAGCAGTTAAAAGTTGGAATACCCAATTTAACTTCTCTCCTAAATTTTGTTTAATTTTAATTAGTTTTCATTATATTGATTCTGCAGAAAGCTTCAGATAGCTCTCAAGAATACTTACTCATTAACAGATAATCTAGATTAATTATAGATATTATTTTATAATAATTTAAGTAAGATGGAGTAAAGTGTTCATAGGGATAGGCTTAACGTGCATCATTGTTTTAACATTATACTCAAGCTTAATTTGTTAGACGGATGTTAGTTAAATATTAATTTAAGATATATTACAGATTATAATTAAAGATATGAAACTGTGTAACCCCCAATTTTTGTGCCAAAATCATCACATAATGCATATAAGAAATCAGTCAGTTGAAAAAAAGGGATGTATTTTCATGCTACCTTTTATTACTTACAAAGGAGCTCATTTATATGAGCAACAGACTAAAGGTAGTGCTAAAATAGACTTAAGGTTTAAAGGCTTTATCCAATTTTCTTTAGATTTGCAAAAAACTGTTCTTTTAATTTACAATGGGCACAGAAGTTACATGGCTTATGGAACAGTAAAAAAGGCTATGCATAATTACACTATAATTTTGTGCTTACCACCATACATTAGTCATGTTCTCATGTCCAGCCATTAGATGTTGGGAGTATTTTCCCCTTTAATAAAAGTTTGGAAATGGATCTTTTAAAAAATCGTCTAGAAAATTGATTGCAGAATATTTTACTAAGTGTTTTCCCTTAATAAAGACTGTGTTTCAAAATTACAAGGTCCATCCCAAAATTGCCTTCGTGTTGCTTCAAAATGGGGCGTTAATATAACTAAACTTCCCTTAGTAAAATATTCTTTTAAATTTTTTAAAAATATTATAGATCGTCTTCATCCAGAAAATGCAATCACTGATTTTAAAGGCTGTGGACTGTTTCCTATTAATAAGTAGGAAGAGTGAAGCACACTATAATATCTGAAACAGATGTTCAACCTACCATAGTTGAGTCTACTGTCAGTTTGAATAGAAATTCAGAACTAGGGCCTTCACATGCAAATAGTTTAAATCTAGAACTTGGGGAAATTTCAGGTATAGATGATAACATAGTTTTGCCTCAAAGAGATTTGACATCTGGATGATCTGTACTTACAATTCTATAACCACCTGTTTCAGCTATACATAAAGTAGCCATATAGGATTCAAGAGAAACAAAAAAGAAAAGTCAAGAAAACAAAGAAAAACTTGATAAAAAGCAGAAAAGGTCTTATTCAGTGAAGTGAAACCACAAATGCATATAATCAATTATCACAGTATTTCTGTGGGATGTTGGCAAAATATGAAGGGGGGGGGGTCAATCAAAGAGCTTATTGGACTGGTGTTTGATAAAATAGGAGATTTGCTGTCAATAAAATATATAAAACTTTTGACTATTACAACTTTTCTGAAAATCATAAGATTGTTGGAATTGAGGATTCAATTCTTGATGAGCCAACTTTTGGTCATAGGTAATAAAAAATGTATAATTCGATCAAATAAACTGATTTTCTTTTAAAGTTGAAACTATACTGAGTTTTGTTAAATATTTAAAAAAAATTCTAACTTACAATACATTTTTATGCTTATTTTTTAACTATGACCACTTTATCCCACGTACTACTCACTTTACCCCACCCCATAGGGTAAAGTGGTTCATAAAGACATGACAAAAAGGTATTGTAAAATTGTTTAAATCGATTATTCCACCCCCCACCCCCAAAATTTTAATGCAATGTGTTCTTCAATAATGTAATTGTAAAATAACAACCATAAAATGTTAAGTATTTTAACAAATTCTTATATTTATAATGCACCTAAGTTAAAAAATGAGGATTTTATGACCACTTTACACCACCTGACCCTAATGAATTAATATAATTCTCTATATGAATAACATTGACACTTGTCTTATGTTTTGCAGCTGTTTTGTGTATTATGAGAAACAATGTCATCTTTACAACATTTAGAATATAATGATGCTGCTCTTTTGCTGAACGACCTTGATAACTTATATCAGTGGTGCATCGTTAATAAATTACTCCTTAATGTTGAAAAGTGTAGCATCCTTAGTTTTACTAGAAAATCATAGCCTATTTTTCACTCTTACCAAATCAATATTTTACTATGCCGATCCAAGTCAGTTACTGACATTGGTGTTACTTTTGACACTAGACTCGATTTTACCCAACATATTGATAATATTGTCTCTAAGGCCTACACTAAACTTGGCTTTATCAAACGTAACACCAGACATTTCTCTGGTGTACTTGTTTTGAAGGTTTTATTTTTCACTATTATCCACTCGGGTCTTGAGTACTGTTGTCTTGTCTGGGACCCTTACAATAAAATTATTGAACAGGTACAAACTAGGTTTCTGCGGTACTTATTTTACCGAATAAATCACTATTATCCACAAGACTTATCCTCATCTCATTTATGTAGCATCTTTGGCATTCACAGTTTCAGGGTCCAACGTGATCTTTCTTGTCTTTTATTTTAGCAAAAGATAATTATCTAATTGCAATTAATAATTAAAATTAATTATTAAAGATAAATTAAAAGATTATTATTAGATATTGAGCCATATCACTTTTTGTGTGCCGACTAGAAGTCTGAGGTAGAGTTGCTTATTTGTAAATGTATTTACCATGTTTAATTACATACATAATTTTTCTATTTATAAATTTTACACGATTTTTAACAGGTACTCTGATGATCTTGATGAATTTAATATGTCTTATGGTGTTTTTAAGACTGAATGTTTGCAGCTTTTGTGTTCTTGAAGTGTTTTTATTTTGTGTGATTTTTACAATCGTGTTGTGTTTTCAGTGATTTCTGTGTCTGTCTGTTGTTTTTATTAATCTGTGTTTTACGGCTATTTTAATGTTTGTTTCTGTATCATGCACTCTGTAATTGGAGTTTATTCTGTAGTCTGTATTTTCTAAATAAATAAAAAGATGCTTTAAAATTTTTGGTAAAAAAAATGTTATACTAATGATATATTGTTTTATTTTATATAAGATGGATTTTACTCAGAACTAGGGATGTAACAAATATTCGGCCAAATATATTCAGGATAATAATTTTTTAAAAAATATGTGCTTTTAAATATATATTTAAACAAAGAATTTTGCAGATTCACATTTCAGTGCATTTATTATTAAAAAAATCTAACATTTATCCAATTTTAAGTTGCATAGTACATATGACAGAGGTGATTGTGGCTTCATGAAAAAATACCTGAAATTTTAGCAGTAAAATTATGTGTAGGGAACGGATATGTATTCATTCCTTACGGAACAGATTCAACTTTTGCATGCAATTTTTAATATGCTTTTTTCACAGAAGAAATTGATTTAATTTATTTTGTCTTAATTCATGAGTTTTCAATAACATTCTATAACACACATGAAAAGAAACCATCAAAACTGATAGCACAACAATATTAAAAATATAACATTTTGTATGAATAGGATTAATGAATATATATATAAATTCTTATGGAACCATTCTTAAGTGAGGTAGATATTCTTAGTTATGATATGGCATTTTCTAAAAAAATCATTTGGATTGATTCAGCATAATCCAAAGTAAACAACAAGAATATATGTAAAAAAAAATTCACTAAACCTAAATTTTTCCCCCTCTGGCTTTTCATATTTCTTATAAAAAATGTTTCATATTACTACAAAAACAATTACTCGTGAAATTATTTTTTTTTAAGAAAGTGAAAATTAAAATCGAAATAAAAATCGGAGTCTTCCATAGTATGGATTATAATTTGTGTAGTTTGTAGTAGAAGCCGAAATTGCATAAAAACTATGGAAAATCTGTAGTAGTTTGAGTCTTTGGCACTCTTAAGTTTTAAAAAAGATTTATCAGAAAATACCGGAATTCTGGTATTAAGGATGAAGAAAATACCGGATTTCTGATATAATACCGGAATGCAATCACCCCTGATACATGTATTTAATAATGTTGCATATCATTTATAAAAGTCTGTTCCTTACCTTTGGTTTCATATGTATTACAAGCTTCAAGAAAATAAATGGTCACTATATAATGTTTACAGGTGCTGAAAGATACTTTCTTGCCAGATTGCAAACCTTGGACATTTTTCTGCATTTTTTTCCCATCAATTAAATAGACACTCCATCCTACCTATTAGAAGTTCTTTACCAAAATAGGAATTTATTCTAGTAATTTTAATTTGACCATTCAATTTTCTTTTGCGTTTGTCATTGTCATGTTCTGCAATGACAAGTCTTTTAATTCTTCGAAGCAATCTCAACATGATGAGAGTTTCTCAATTTATTATTATTGAAATTAAGGTATTTAAAATATTACAAGTATACATAAAGGTTTAACATTTCTTTAAATATATAAATAACTAGCAGTACGCGCACGGCATTGCCTGTGGAATCGGGACTTCAACAAAATAAAAAAAAAAGCCCACATATAATTACATAAATGAAAGTTTTAAAAATGAAATCAAAACAGAAATATATATATTATTGAGTTGGTTCGCCTCTTTTTCCTCTCGACCGTGTACCGTTACATCCACACAATGTTAAAAAATTACAATCTGATATTTATTACACCGCAAGCAAAGTATGAAAGGCAAAGAAATAAGTTAAGACACGCTTAAAAATAATACTTGAAATCATCGAGTATAAAAATCATCTCCTCGCAGAAAGCGAAAGTAATGACGTCGCCCTGGCCCATCAGCCAATGAAATTGCCTGCAACGTTCCCGAGAGCTGTCGCGTGTGGAAGCTTCCCTAGAGAAAAAATATCGTTCAACTACCAGGAAAAAATTAATTTAAAAAAAAACGAAAAAAGATATTTTAACCATTCTTGTTTTAAATCCGACAGAACCGTTGCAGTTATAAGCTGAAAAATTTTCAAAATGATATCTTTATTAGAACATCGGATGCAAGAGTTTTAAGGATTCCAGAAAATTTTGTTTTTGAAAAGTGACTATTTTTAAAAAAATTCCCAAAATTCAGTAAATTACGTTAGAAATTCGAAACTAACTTCATTAGAATGGAAATTGTCTGCTCTTTCCAATGGTTTATTTTTTTCGTACAATTATTCAAAACCGTTCTATTGAGAAATTAGTGCGAAAAATCAGCCAAAACAACACAAAACATTAAATAAAAAATTTTCTAGATTAAATTTTAAAATTTCGGCTTTGAGGTGCATTGAGTCACCATTACAACTACCTGTGTGCCAAATTTCATAGTTGTAAGTGCGATAGATTCATCTGGACATCGCAGACACACACACAAACATTGCCTTTTATAAGTATAGATGAGAAAAAAGTTTTATTTAATCTTAAATCTTTTTCATTTAAAATTTGAAAAATATTTAATTTACAATCAAAAGTGGATTGTTTTTTAAAATTCGTGATTCTGCCCGAATATTCGTCATTTGGCTATTCATTGATATGATGAATGATATAAATATTACATTATTTACTCATACTATTAAAAATTATAATTTAAAGGAAAGATTTCTTTGTTTTTTAGAAATACAAACAAAAAGTGATTTCTTGCTCCAATTAATAACAATAATGTGCATTGTTTTTCAAAAAGTCCTTTTGCTAAATTCTATGATTAATATTTCAGTCTTTCTTTTTCAATGATATTTTCAAACATTGTCTCAAATTATTTAATTTAAACACCATCTCAAATTTGAAAAGACTAGCTATTAAGATTGTTTTCCTACAGTTAAAAATAAAGCTGATGGCTTAGATTAATTCTAAATTAGCGAAAAATATCACTTTAGTCACATTACGTTGATGCATATATCAATAATGTAAAATAAGCACATAAATTAAAACATTCAAAACAAAACCAAATTATTCTTACTACTTTAAGATCTATTAGCTCTATTTAATAAATTCACCAGTACCAAAAAGCTTACTTTAGGTTCTTGGTATACGAGTTTCACAATCCAAATACAGTAGAACCCCACTAATCCGAAATTCCGGTTAATCCAAACCGTTTTTATTTTCAAAAATTATATGTAATTGAAAAGATTACTTGAAGAGATTTAAATATACATACTAGAAACAACATACTTTTTACTTAGGTTTTAACATGCATAATTTTGTATACATTTAAGAAATAAATGCAATAATTCAAGGATCACATTTACATTTCATAAAAACACATTACATTAACACAAGAAATTTGTCAGAGTCCAGTCTCTTTTTGGAAGCAATATTATGCCAAAGACTCAAACATAATGTCTGTTGATTTCGTATTTTCACTATGCTCTATATATCGCAGTGCTATAGAATGGGAAACAAGAAAATTCTCTGGCTCATCAGTTTCTTCTAGATCAAAGTCATCTTGTGGTTTATTCTGAACTAAAGTAATGATTTCTTCATCTGTATATAACTGATTGGCATCAGTATCACAAGACAACCACTTAATTACTGTGTTAAGTTGTGTCATCACAGCCTGGGATACATTTAATAAACAGAAGAAATTCGCTTTTGTTTGTTTCTCCCCATTCAACTTTGCTAGAATAGATAATCAGCCATTATTCTAAAGAAAAAGGGAGACATTCTCTTTCTACTGTTCTTGAATAAAAGAATTCAAGAGTTTTCTTCAATTCTTTTCTATTTTTATCGGAATTTCGGGCAATCCGAATTTTTTGTAATCCAAGCAGGCACCGGTCCCAATTAGTTCGGATTAATGGGGTTTTACTTCATAAAAGAGCGGCAATGAATGTGTGAAATTATGTACTTTAAAATGAACATCATTTGTAACATGCACATAAAACACATAGAAAAAAGTGAAATACTGGAATGAGTTTTCTTCTCCGCAGAAAGTAAATTTTAAATCATAGTTTTCTTCAGTAAAATTTTTCAGGACATAAAGGAAATTTATGTGCATGTGCCCACAAGAAAATATAAAATTAATTTTCAAATAAACTATACCTACGAAAATAAATTAATCTGGTAAATTCAATAGCTAATATTTATCTTTAAATGACCTTGCCAAATACGACATTCTATTTTTCATAATTTAAATAAATAATTTTAAATAATGAAATTATTTATCAGAATGGGGAAAAAGGAAAGTGCAATCAATTCTATCTTAAATCAATTTATTTCTAAAATATGTTATACAAGAAATGAAAGAGTATCATTTTTTAAATATTTACAAGAAACAAATAAAAGCATATTTAAAGCACAATAAAGTTTCTTTTAAATATACCTTTAAAAATAAAAAAATATATAATTGATAATATATAAATATTTTACCTTTATAAATTGAAAACAAGTCAATTACAAGTCTTTCTGTTTTACTTCATAACATTCTCTTCAAACTCCTACAATAAAAAACATAGACATAAAAAAATGGAGAGAGCAATTTTAAAAATGCAGCATTCATGACATTATATGTGGAATAAAATTAAGTTGGTGACATATTCAACAATCTCCATTACAATGAAGGCATAAGATTTTTCTTTTCATTATGTATGTTGAAGTTATTTAAATGCACATATTTACAATACAAAAGTAACCAAAATATATTCTAAATTAATGAGACCTGGAAATCATGCACTTAAAATTAGGAGCATTTCAGTATAAACTTTTTCAAATATCTCCATTACAACGAAGGAATATTTTGATTTCAGCATGCTTGTTTGAAGTTATTTAAATGCATAAAATAATTAAAATATATCCTCAACTAATGAGACCCGATAATCATGCACTAAACATCAGAACAAAAGCATTTCAATATAAATAATTTCACATTGTTAGTTGTAGTAAATTTTGACAGCATTGCATAAAACTTAATTGAGAATTGCAAAAACATACTCATATTGTAATTCTTGGGAGATTAATTGTTAGGGAAATATTAAAGACATTATCTGTTTTACTAATCTAACTCTGGTAAAATTTACTGGAAATTAATAAGCCTAAAACGAAATTTCAATAATTACTCAAAATTCTTCTACACTGCAGCTTAAAATTATAACTAAATTATTTTAATATAATAAATAATACCTTTTTCGTAGAATATTGTATTGTTTGGGACTTATAGCAACAAATTTAAGTTTTGCCAAAACAAGCATAAAACGCGAGGCCTATCCGACTTGAATCTGTGTTACGGGATTTGAAGCAACAAAGGCTATTATCTCAGAGTAAGAATACTTATATTTCCTTGAGGCTATTATCCCCAAAGCGAGGCATAACCGTTCAGTAAACACACATTTCTTATTGAAATTCGCCAAATCATCTAGCTTACGCCAAATAAAGGCCAAGTAGTTAGTCAAGATCCGTTCACTACGTTCGATGTCGGATCCGAATCGTCATATCCGCGCACGGATTCAATTACGTAAATCAAAGGTACTTTTTTTTTGGGGGGGGGGGGGCCAGATTTTCATGACGTGCTTTAAAAATTAAACTTTTTTAGATTTATGTTATCTACCATTTTTTTAAATTACATGAATAATAATTACATAATTCACATTATGCATTAACTTGTAATCCGAAATAATATCTGCACTTCTATTTAATAAGTAATATATCATAAAAATTAGTACACAAATAAAGGCCCTTATTTGCATTCTTAACCTAATTTAATTTTTTTTTATATATTTTCTATACATAAAATATAAAAAGCATTCGTATTTATTTTATGGTTGCATTTAGTAAACTTCATGAGAAAACTACCCACTTGTTTTCATAGAAATGTGTTCGAAATCATCTGCGATTTCAAAGGAACGCCGAAGTTTTATTAGGAAAATGCAAATTAAAGTATTTTGTACTATTGTATGTATTTTGCAATTAATTTAATTATAAAGATTATATAATTTAACGATTGAAATAGAGGTTGTTTATTAAAGTGTAAATTGAAAAAAAGGAAAATAAGTTTATACTCGCATTTTTTAACTTTCTGGTATACGAAGTATACAAAGAGAATTTGAATTAAAGAGTTATGGGATTTGAAGCAACAGAGGCTGTTATCCCCTAATTTCTACAAAGAGAAAGTTTTGTAATCGCCAAAAATTTCGAACTCGAGGTTTTGATAAATCTCCACGTTTACAATTTTGGAATTATGTCTGCCTGTCTGTGAACACGATATGAAATTTGGTACGCGATCTTTACACATAATTTGTAGGTTTAAATTTTGGACGAAATCCGTCAACGGGAAGTCTGTCTGTCTGTCCACATTCATTTGAACACCATAACTCAAAAACTTGAATAGCTAAATGCATAGAATTTGGTACGCAGTTTTATCATCAGGAGTGTAGGTCCGTATCTAATTTTGGACCAAATCTGTCAAAGGGTTGACTGTCCGTGGGTCTGTATAATCCCATACTTCCAAACATTATAACTCGTAAACCCTACGGCTTTGATAAACAAATATTGGTATGACGGTTGCTACATTAATTATAGATCTGTGCCCAAATTTCGTTTCAATCGGTTTAAAAAAGGGCGTTTAAATTGCATATTCATTTTTTTTACTTGCGTACTTGAAGTAATCTCTGCGCATGCGCAAGCTATTCAAGGATAGTGAACGAGGTCATTTTCTTTCTCATGTTTTCTTCCTAGATAGCACGTAAGTTTGCAGCAAGTTTGATTTTACTTGATATTAGCTTGTCATAGCAAATTTGACGCGTCAAATTTGAAGCGAACTTGTTGCAAATTCGCCGTGACAACTAGCACAACCTTCCTTGCATTGCGAGTCTGCTGCAAGTTCACCGTGACAAATAGTGCCACTTCCTTTGCAATGCAAATTTGCAAAACAAGCTTGATGCAAAGATAGTACAAAGAGATAATTATCTTTGTCTCATTTTTAAAAAAAAACCATCCGATTTTTAATAGCATCTCCTGGACCGTCCTTCTTTTTATTAATTCAATAAATCAATGATAATTTGTAAAAAAACTAATTTTTTTTTATAAAAAAAAATTTTGAAACATTTTCCATCTTTTTGCTAAAAGTTTTTACTTTAAAGAAAACTATATCGCCTTTTTCTTAATATTGACATTGTAACATTTATAAACAAAATTAAACCTGAAAAACAGTAAATGTTTGTTGAAAAATAATAGCTTATACATTTTGTCCCATTTTAAAGTAATTACTTTTGAACCTAATTTCATAATTTATTCTACTAACAAAACGTAGTTATTAGCGAAAATCGCTCTCTCATTGACTTCAAATCATATTCTCAACTCAAAAAATTAATGAAATCAAGAAAATAGTTTAAAATAAATCGTATACGAATCGAATCGAACGATGTATTAGCGAAATCTATCTTATCCTCCCAGAGTTTAACTGGCCGAATGGTACGCGCGGCTGCTTCGGAACCGGTAAATCGTGAGTTCTATCCCGGGTTGGGTTCGTACTCTGTTTTTGCTATAATTTGCAATAAGTTTGCAGTGCAAGTCTGATGCAAATTTGCTGCAAGTTCGTCCCATGGTGACTTCGAAGCTTGCGTTAACTTGCTGCAAACTTGTTTCACACTTGCACTCTTGTCGTGACAAATTTGCTGTAAGCTTGCAGATTTGCTGCAAACTAAAATTGCTATCTGAATTTTCGCTCGCTCACGCCCTCGCATTAGCGGAGCTTGTTAGAGTTTGATAGAAAATAAATATTGCTAAGTTTTAATACATACGAATCTCTTTGAATTTGATTCTTCACCAAAATATTTTACAATCGCTATAATCTACAATGAAAAACCTTCTGATAGCCATTGCATTCTGGGTTACAGTAGGTTCGAATTTTTTATCCACGCAGGGGGGAGGGGAAATGACAAATTTTTGAGAAGTATGCGAGAAAGTTTAGAAGAGACCACTCCCGCTGGTTATATAACAGCGAAACTGATAATTTTTCTGAAATATTAGAATAAATTCTTTACTATTGAACCAGTTGTTGATATTTAGAAACTATTTCGAAACAAATGAATATATATATATATATATATATATCAACTCGATGTTCAGTTTTGAAAAAAAATGACAAAAGTACTGAACATAATTGAAAATATGAAAGTAATATAAAGTGCTGTGGGTGTATACTTTAATCGTGGCCCAAACGCTAATTGCAACCGTTTTGAAATAGGAATTTATTTCCAGTTTAAAAAATGTTTTAAATGCTGCAAAGAATTAAATTTTATATTGTTTGAGTCAATAAACGTACTGCTGAAAAAATTATGAAACCTAAATATAAGTCATTTATACAGTACCTCTGTCCTTTCAGTCATATTTAGTAAAATATTCTTGAAGCATTTATCTTTAAAAAAAATGAAAATTCCCTCTTCTGCAACTGGCCGAGTTATGAAGTTTTGAATATCACTATTTTAGCCCATTTTAACGGTTGTCTTCACGAAGATTCTTTATTCCGCGGGCAACGCTTGCTTGAAGTTTAGCTTAGTTATATTCATGCGATTTTAGGACGGAGCTCCTAATTTTGAACCTCGATCAGTTGACGGGGATGACGTCTGGGCTGGCACCCCCAACACAACAGGGAGGACGTTTGGCCTCCTACGTATGATTTAACGTGCAACAGGCCCAATAAACGATGGATCTTCAGTGAAATCGGATTTCAAACTTGGAACCCTCTGACCCCAAAGCCGAGACCTTACCACTAGACCACCGTGACCTCGCTTGCTCGAAGCAGCCATTGATTGGTTTAAAATAATTAAACTCAAAGCTCCATAACTCAGTTAGTTTTGGTCGCAGACGAGTGGACCTTTTTGTTGGAAATATTAGCGCGTCAAGAATATCTTACTAAACATGACTAATAGGACCGGAGAACTGTAGAAAAAATTTAGAATTTGTAAATTTTTCAGCATTGCATTTTAAGACTCAAAGAACAAAAAATATAATTATTTACGTCATTTGAACATTCTTCCAACTAGAAGTATATGTCTATCTTTAACTGTTTGGAAATTAGCTGTAGGGACACGATCAAAATAGATACTCTATATAAACCTTATAGTAAACTTAACTAACCTAATCCTCCCCCGAGTCTAATGGGATTTGCTATTATGAAAGAAGCTGTTACGAATTATATTGTGAAAAATAGTTGGTGGAACTGTGTATAATCTTATTCTCAGGATATGTTACCGCCAAATATTACCGCAAAATTCTATGGAATACTTAGACACTTTATTGAATGTCGAAAACTGGCCGGCAATGTATGAAACGATTACCATTTTATATATTTCTTAGGCATTGTACAGAATGCCTAACGACAAAGCGGTAATGTAGGAAATACATCGCCGATTCGATGTTATAAGAAATAGAATTATCTTTTCTGGGTGCAAGAAGTAGGTTCATATATCTTTTTTTCCCTTGAATAATAAAGGAATATTCCTTTACGTATTTTGTATAAAAGTTTTTTAATAGCACTGTTTCATTATTTTTTCAAAATTTGTATTTTTGAGGAATGTACGTCATTTAAATAATAGCCTTAAGATGACCTGTTCACAT
Organism: Araneus ventricosus; assembly: GCA_013235015.1. Lineage (NCBI taxonomy): Eukaryota > Metazoa > Arthropoda > Arachnida > Araneae > Araneidae > Araneus > Araneus ventricosus. The sequence continues at coordinate 44,940 of BGPR01005401.1, read as the reverse complement.
ATTTAGCCTAAAGAGTATTTGTCGTTCTATAAAAAGCCTAGGTATTGTATACATACCAAATTATAATGCCCTGGGACAAGTTTTAGGGGTTATCTTGGAGACAAAACATTAATACGTTTATGCCTCTTTTTACAGTCAGATATGATGAGAAACGAAAAAATAATACCATATCCAGGGCGCCATTTGCCCTTCCTAAACCACTTATGTAGACTGGGAGCGAAATAATCATACTATGCTTTCACTGCCAACTTATCCACGCTACGACACTGTTTTAGAGTTGGGTTGATACCAGGTTTTGCTGTATCAGGTACAAGTTGATACTGATACGCACTTGTACCTCATACTTTTGTGTCTGATACAGCCGATAACCGATCCCTTCATGTCGGTGCGGAACTGGGTAGTCGGCAATTGGGTATTGGCGGTGTTAGCATGTGTTATGTGTGTGTTTTTTAAAAACTACCTATATATATTATTTCTTATCATTACCTGAAATAAAATTATTTCTCACGCATTTCTTTATACCTTTTCTTACAATGTTTATTAAGTATATAAGAATGATGGGATTTTCTATGATTAAATAAATATATTTTTCTTTAAGCATTTCTTTATTCGAAACAAATAAGTAACTCAAACAACAGAATTATTATTAGTAAAATAAATTGAACATAAAAATTAAATGCTGAACATGAATAAAATTTTCAGAATATAACGATTTAAAAAATATAATTAAATAGAAAATATTTATATTTTAAAATGTAAATATACGATGAAATACTTAAAATCCAAATGAAAATGAAACTGTTGCTATCAGTCTTTTAGGTTTTAGAAAAGTCTTTACTTTTTAAAAATGCTTTAAGAAATAATGTACAAAATTAAAATTAGCAACTAAAGCTAAAGGTAACCAGCAATTTTGGAAAAGAAGGAGATAATAGTTTTTAAAGCTAAACGTCAATTAATATATAGAGTTTAATATGAACTTAAAACAAAAAACATGAAATTTCTTTTTAAATAAGAAAAGAGGGAAGTAGGTATATTAACAAAAGTATAACATTAAGAACATACAAGGTACAGCAACAAATAATTCAATAAATTATAGTTGTAAAAAACTATTTTTTTTTTTACTTTGTCAGAAGATAACCTTGTTTTTTGTCATTTTAAGATCAGTACCACTATAAAAAAATGAGTTGTCATGGAACAGATGTCACAATCATGCTAAAATGTTTTCTGGCCAGTTTTTTTTTTTTAATACAGAAAATTGTACCTCTCTTCTCGCCACTATTTTAATCATACTTTAATAAGGAAGTACCTACCCACTTCGGGGATCATTATCGATCGAGATGTTCTTACACATGTGTATGATGCTGAAATCCTATCCTATTCTTTTCCACAAAATTAATGCATTATATATCAATCCCACACATACCAATCCCAGCTCGGGAATCCCGCTTTCCGATACAGTTAACTATTTGTTTCTCTTTTCCAACCCCACCCGTCATGACTTCAAAACCAAGGCCAAATGCACTTCATCATCACACTCTACGAAAACGGGAAGCTATCCCCAACCGGAACTGTATCAGATATTTTGTATCACATGATAGTATTTGTATCATGTTGATACTTCGTATCAGCCGATCGAAAAGGATCCCGACGGAAAAGATTGCTTATCGTTATCATTCTAATCCGATAACTGATACCGAGTGCCTGATATTTTTGGTCTGTATCATTTTTGTGTATCTGATACTTTTTCGTTCCTGATACAAAGTATCAAGTTGATACAGTATCACCAAACCCTACACTGTTTGTAAATAACATCGTCAAATAAAATACGTGGGCTTGTGAACTTTGGAGTTTGTCCGTCCTTTAACGAAGTGAGTAACGTGATGTGCAGGCCATCTGCAAAATAATGAGCTGGGGGAGCGTTGCCGAATTCAGATAACTTGGATAATTTTTAATATACTGTCTGTCCGCCACGAGAAAATGAGCAGGGAAGCCTTGCCGAATTTAGATAACTAGGATAATTTTTAATATACTGTCTGTCCGCCACGAGAACTGTGACCGCCAAAATGTCTAGTTTACTGCGGTCGCTATAGCAACTGGTCATGCTAGAGAAGATCAATTTCGAATAGGAGGAATCCGACGGAAGTTGGAGTTTTATTTTATTTTTGGCGCCAATTTGCGGCGGTAAAAAGAGTTCTCGGTTTTGCTGTAGTTGCACGAACGTCCCTTTGCATTCGCTTATCTATATCTTGCTTTTTTAAAAAAATTCGTTAACCTTTTTCTGGTTAAAATTAGTTGCATTTCTTTGTTATTTTTTGTTGTATATTGTAGGGATGGGAAAAACTTACCGGTTTAAACCGAAAACTTTTTTTTTTTTTTCTCCGATTTAAAGCGGTCATTTTTTTTTTAAATCCAAAAACCGGCAAAAAAAAAAAAACTCCGGCAAAATCAACTATTAAAAGATAGGCTCGATTTTAGCTTCGAGTTTTGAATTTCATCATCTTAGGCCAATAAACGACCACCGCTTCCTCGAGGCGGACATTGAGATTGTCTAAAATAGTCATAGTCAAGGCTTTCATAACTCGATTAGTTTTGGTCGCAGAAGAGTGTAAGCGTGTTCGCGTAAAATTTGATAGAAATATTCAATTTTGGTGTTAGGATCGCAAAACAAATTTCATTTGTGTATGTCAATATACTTTTTGAGTTATAACATTCATAGACAGACAAGCATAATTCCAAAAACGTTTTATTTACCTTGCCCTACCTTAATTCCTACACTGAACTGAGGTGAGAGTTGGATAACATTCTAGCGCAGGTTCCACTTGGATAGTCCTATCAGCTAAAGGCCGGCCATATCCACATGCACACGGACAATCAGACAGACAGATTTCTCGTAAAAATTTGATAGGAATTATAAATTTTGGTGTTATGAAAGCATTACAAAATTCATCCGTCCGGCTATTTTTGTTTTTGAGTTATCACATTTACAGACAGACGGGCATAGTTCCAAAAACGTTTTTTCGGTCTTGCCCTACCGTAGTTTCTTCACACGACCGAGACGAGAGTTAATAGCATTCTGGTGCGGGGCCCAATTGGGTGGTCCAATGAGCTAAAGGCTGTCCCTCCGCTTAAGCCTAATATTATGGAAAAAAAATGTGTTTATCACTAATAAAATTTAAAAACATGATATCTTTGACGGGACAAACAAGAGTGTATGAAAAACAATAAGCAGTAGCTACTAATTGGAAATTTCACTTGATATAATGAAAACTCCTTGAAAAATATTTTTAAGAAAAAAAGGACATAAGAAAAAAAAAACGCTACAAAGAATCTCTTTATTACAAAAATGAAACATTTATATAAACATGAGATACTTTTCACAAACTAAATACCAATGAAATAAGAAAAAATTATCTTTTCATGCCTCTTTACATTTCCTATTGAAACATAATATTTACAAAGAATTCAAAAATGCATACACAATTCTAAAAAATACCACACAAATGATTAAATTACATAAAAGTTTAAAAACTCTAATTAATGAATACATTCATTATAATCTGAAGCCATGTATTCATTTTATTTATCAATTCACAGAGGATCTGTATTGTGGGGATTCTGGCGAGCACAGTCACATGACAACGGCGAAGAGGGAGAACTGGGTTTTCCCCCCACTCACAGGATTTCACTCCTGCTGCATTTGTTTGTATGAAGACAGTCAAATCATAATATTTATAACTCAAGGCCAGAATAATCAGTGTGTAGAGAGAAGCCACGGAAGGAGGTTTTTAAAAATACGTTTGATATGATGAGCGCCATTTGAAATTTCATCTCTCGGCATTATTAGCGAAAACTAGATAATAACAACCATCGTTTCTCGTTCACTTCTGATAATTTAGATTTTATAAATGTATTAATTAATTTGAAAAAAGAAACTTCGATGTGCTATATTTATTCTCGCAAAGCCATCTACAACTTTAATACAAGTACCTTTAAAAAATTTATCATTAAAATTGAGAATTAAGATAAAGGGGCCGTTCAAATATTACGTAAGCATGTTTTTGGTATTTTTTGACCCCCCCTCCCTTGTCAACAAAAATAAGCAAATCGCAACCCCCCCCCCTTGGGTGCTTACGTAATATTTGAACGGTCCCAAATATATAAATTATGATTCTTTTTATTTACTAAATAATCTATCTCAAACAGATAAAATGTAGAAATACATTCCTCTTTTTTAGACCAGAAAATGCAAAAATATAAAAAAAACCTGCTCAATTTGTAGAAAATCTTCAACTATCATTAAAACTTCTTTTATTTTTCATCATCACTGTTTTAGTTAAATAATAAGTGCAGCAAAATACCAATTTCTATTACACAACTTAAAAGAGTAAATTAAGAAGAGCTGTTCGATTTAGAAAAGATTGAATTCAAGACACAGTTACAAATAGGCAGAAAAAGTCAAATTACAGAAATTCTATAATTAAAAACACAGTGATTGAAAAGGGATTTAATGAGTAAAGAAGCTAAAAGGCCGGCAAAATCAGACATGCAGGAGTACAATTTTATAACTAAGAAGATCAGCGGCACTAGCTCAATCATTGTGTGTATAAAAAATTAATACAATTAATTCGTAAGTTTCGCCTTTTGTTGGTAAATCGCCCGATGTGTGAAAGAAAGACTGGTGGATTTCGGTACCTACCTGCAGAGACTGAGGGCAACAAACGACGAATTATGTTACTAATAAGAAGTTTTCTTCTGGAATTTATTATTGTTTTATTTTGAGGTTTATGTGCTTTAAGTAACTTGTAAAAAAAGGGAGGCAAGTTGCAAGGCTTAAAATTTGCGTCTACTGCATTGGATTTAGTTAAAGATACACATACAAAAGGACAGGGAAAGTCATATTAAAAAACCAGTAATTAAAAAACAAAAAACGTTACATCGCCATAATTTAATAAAAAGATAATAATTCATAAGATAAAAAACATGTAACTAATCACATATTTATTACGAAGATATCAATCTGAATTTTTCAATAGTTTTTTTTATATCAAAATAAAACTAATAAAATTAGGATTCATAAGTTGTCATCAAAGTGAATTCTTCAACAAGTAAAACACGATTTTACTCATTTATACAGAAATTAAATGGAATTATTTTGTTTCCAATATTCTGCAGTAAAATAGAAATGTTTTTTGTTTGTTTATAAAACAAATTTTAATGCATGTAGTTAAAACATTTTTAATATAGCTTCAAATAATATGAAAAATTAACTCATAAATCTGCACCTCTGAGATTAAATACCATAAGTCCAATTTTGCTCATTTTGATATTTTTATCGTATTTGCATTTCCCCCGATCACATTTTCTCGTAAGTTATATATTTTCAAGTAAGTAAGTACAAAATTAATTTTTAAAAATTCCATTTTCAAAACTAAAATACAGTATGAGATACATTGCCCTATAGAATTTTTAAATTTCTTAAAATGAATTATTAAATTTCTTCACCCTGTTTTAAATATAATGAAACATTTTTTTTCTATCTCCACTTTATATAAGCTTCAACTTATTAAAAATTTTCTTTTCACATAAATCAGTAAATTTTCCGTTGCGAAACGCTTTAATGCACATTTCACGGCAGCATGATATTTATCTAGGGTGAGTTCGTGAATAAATCGTCAGTGTTTCGTGCTGTTAAAACCTTACGATTTACTATTTAAAAAAATGTAACAGTTCTGTTAAGTGCCTCTGGCAATATATTAGATTATTTAAAATTTTAATCAAATAATTTATTTAAAGAAATCTTAATACTATACATGTTAGACATACGGTTCTTTTTGTAATATGTCAGTAAATGGCTGATAAGCTGAAAAAAAGCACTTTAATATTTGTCACAAATATATAACTTATGAATTATTTATAACATGCTTCAGAAAGAGTATCTTTAAAGCTACTGAAAAACAACTGCTTCACTGGAAAAGTCATATGCAGACGATTTCTCTTTTGTGTGCGTCAAAAATTCCTTTTAAAATCTATTGGACAGAAAAGGCTTTGTTATATACGACACATACAAATGGTTTCGCTTTAGTATGCGCCTGTAAGTGTGATTTTAGAGTCCATTGATGAGAAAATGCTTTATTACACACGTCACATGCAACCGGTTTCTTATTCACATGGCCCTGTAAATGTATTTTTAAATTCGGCTTTTTAGAAAATACTTTATTACAAAAGTCACAAGCAAAAACGGTTTCTCTTACTTCTGCATGTATAAATCTTCTTTCAAACTCGGCATCATAGAAAATGCTTTATTACAGACGACAGTTGTAAACGGTTTCTTTGTATGTGTGCGTATATATCTTTTTAAAGTAGACTTTTGAGTAAATCCTTTATTACAAAAGTCACATGAAAACGGTTTCTCATTTGTATGCGTAAGTAAATGTGATTTTAAATGCGACTTCAGAGAAAATGCTTTATTGCACACCTCACATGCAAACGGTTTCTCTTTAGTATGGGTCTGTAAATGTCTTTTTAGAGTCGAAATCTGTGAAAATGCTTTATAACAAAAGTTACATGGAAACAGTTTTTCTTTCGTATGAGTCCATACATGTGTCTCTAAACTCCGCTTCTCAGAAAATGTTTTTTTACAAATGTCACATGCAAACGGTTTCTCTTTTGTATGAGTGTGTAAATGTCTTTTTAAATCCGACGTCTGAAAAAATGCTTTATTACAAAAGTCACATGCGAACGGTTTCTCTTTAGTATGCGTCTGTAAATGTCTTTTTAGAGTCGACTTCTGTGAAAATGCTTTATAACAAAAGTCACATGCAAACGGTTTCTCTTTCGTGTGAGTCAATACATGTTTCTTTAAACTCTGCTTCTGAGAAAATGCTTTTTTACAACTGTCACATGCAAACGGTTTCTCTTTTGTATGAGTTCGTAAATGTCTCAGTAAACTCGGCTTCAGAGAAAAGGCTTTATTACACACATCACAATCAAACGGTGTCTGTTTTGTATCCATTCTTAAAAGTGTTTTTAAATGCTGCTTCTGAGAAAATACTTTGTTAGAAAAGTCACTTGGAAATTGTTTCTTTATTTTAAGCATTCGTAATCTGTCATCAATTGCTGCTGCAGAGAAAGTTGCTTTCTACACATTTTGCAGACGTGTGGTATCTCTTTGGATATGGCAGTAAAGGTATCTTTAAATATTTTTGCAGAGAAAATTCCTCAATGCATATGTCATGGATGAATGGCTTATTCCCTCCGTGCATTCCTCAGTGAATATTTTAATTAATAAACTGACTAAATGCTTTGTTGCCTATGGTGCATACAGGAAAATTTTACTTTGTATCCATCAGTTGATATGACTGCATTTTTTAAGAGTGTAAATTTTGCAGCGCATATTTATTAAATGGGTACCTTCCCAAAAATAAATTCTGATCCTTTCAATAAATGATACCGAAAATAATCACGTGGACAAATGAGCTGTCAATCAATACACAGCCCAACAAATATAAATTTAATTTTCTACAATATGAAGTATATAATCAATGACTGAACTTCTACTTTGTAAACAATTGCAATAACTGTCGCAGCTTCATGGCAATTCTTCTTGAATGGCTGAATTTTACGCAACTTATAGCAGAACAATATAGAGAAATTCTTCATATACGCAGTGTATTCATCAGAACATCAATGATGAATCATGTTTCTTCTTTTTCTTTAAAAACCTTTATGTAATATCCTTGTTCTTATCAAAATTGCTTTCCTTTATGATCGGAGTTAAGGATTTCAGATATCCATTCAAAAAATGACATATTAATGCTGATAGACAAAAAAAAATTAATCATTAAATCACATGTTTGCTTCTATTTTTCAAATAATCTGCTTCTTTCAGTTAAAAAATTTCAACTTCGAAGAAATACTAGCAGCAGTTAATACTTCCCAATTATTTTTTAGCGGGAAATAATATTTTAATTTCTCAGAGCACAGCTTCACTCATCTTGTTTCTAATAGCAATTCTATGCAAGACAAGTTGAATTTTAAATTTTGTAAATTAAAAATTATTGCATATTAAATCCCTGAAGACTGCAAGCTTTCTTGTATTGACGAAGGCTGTGAATTCTGCGCCAACACATTGTAGTCCTCTTCATAATAAAATCATACAATTGATCCAGGTCCATCAATATGGCTTCCAAATCCAAGATACCTACGGAACATTTAAGCAATTTTACATTTAGAACAACTCAAAGATGCCTGTTATCTAAAAGCAAAACAACTATGCACTAAAGAGAATAGAAGAAATATCATATCATCAGGTATCACTTGTGATGTAATTCACTGCAAGATTTTTTTTCCTGCAGCTCTAATGACAAATTTGTATTCTCATCGTCATATCGTTTAATGAAAATGAATAAGTGTTGATACAACATTTGATTTCAATGCAATTCATATTTTACTTTAAAAATTCTCAATTTCTTTTGATTACAAAAAAATTTGAAAAATTAAAAAATACATGAGAAGCGAAAAACAAATGTCACAGTGTCATCTGTGTTTGTGAAACAGAACTACAGGCTACTTTTTAGTCAAAATCAATCATCTAATTGTAAGATGAAGATTTAAAAAAAATTAAACATTATCCAATTTTGTAAGTCAAAATCCGAAAATGCTTGCAAAGAATTATAACAGAGTTTAAAATTTTTTAAATTCATGGTTTATACAGGAAACTATGTGTAAAAGAATACATCGTGAAAAATTCATATTTTAGATACCTGCCGTGATTTTATGGAGAAAAATGGAGTCTTTCTTTAAGAATCTGATTTAAAAGCTATAAAAATGTTCTGTTGTACTTACAAAGGTTTTTAGATTAGTTTTTATATTACCTGTTATTATCATTATTTTGAGATCATTCAAATATTCGGTTGGCACTTAAGTGAAGAAGAAGAAGAAGAGATTGATATTTTCATATTCTAACAAGGTAGAAAGGGTATTTTGAATTATGTTAACGTAAAAACCCTAAAGATCATTCTTAAAAAAAATTACTTGTAATTTGTCAAAAATTGAAATTTTAGTAAGAATGGTAAAAAAATAATAATAATGATAATTAAGGTTGTTTTTCTTTCTATTTCCCTTACCTGCCAAAGAATTCTTGGAAAAAATATATATTTCTCCATGGGGCTGTTAAAATATTATTTTAAGAATTTTTTTTAAACTCTTCTTCAACTGGTCAACAAAAATATCCATATTAAAACCTATCTCAACACAGTGAAACCTCGCATAACGAGCATAATTCGTTCCAGAAGTTTACTCTTTATGCGAAACAATTTCTCCCATAGAGATCAATGTGAAATACGATAATGCGTTCTATGCCGAAAAAAATACTCAAAAAATTTAACGTATACCATTTATTCAATGAAAAATCATACGTAAGATCGTTAAGGAACTTGCATCACCTTCATCTTCATCTTATCTTTTATGCAGAACCAACCAGCATGGAATGTGGATAGGAATTTCAGAAATGGAAATCGAAAGCAGTGCTGAACTTGGACTGATTTACCTGTTCTGTTATCCTTGTTAAAAGGAATGAGTCAATTACATTACGTCATTGATTGAAATACGTCACTCATCTCGTTATGTCACTTAAAATACGTCACATAATTTGTGACGCAGCGCTTCAACAACTGTAAATGCACGGCCGAAAAATAGTTTTTAAAAAATCATGGCCTTAAATATTACTGGAATCAAAAAATGAAAATAATCAGAGTCATTCGTTTAATTTAAAACGTTTACTACTAGAAAAAAGAAATCAAAACAAAAGATCTCATTTGATTAACAATTGAAACAGGTGACAGTTAAAACCGCACGCACTAGACACCTAGTTTGATAAGAATTAAAGCAAAATAAAAGCTCCATGGATATGACAGTAGATGGCGCAAAATCCGGGAATTCCTCTCTCCTCGTCATGCGGAATGTCGCTGGTTAAGCGAGTCATTTTTTTACAATTCATTTTACTCGTTATGCGAGTTTTAAATGTACTAAAGTAAAATTTTTCAAGCAAAAAAAAAATCTGATCACTTTTCTTAGAACTTATTATCCGAGAATTTTTTTGCAGGTAAAGATAGAGAAAAGAAATCAAACTTATTTATTATTATCATCATTTTCCATTTTTTCTAAAATTTTAATTTTTTACGAATTACATGCAAATTTTTTTTAAATGATCTTTAGGGTTTTACGTTAGCATAATGAAAATATCTTTCCCTTCTTCTTCCCTTAAGTGCTAACCGAATATTTGAAGGGCCTCAAAATAATGATAACTCTTTTTCTTTCCATTTCTCTCCCTCTTTTTTTTTTTTTACCTTCATCTTACAATTAGATGACTGAATTTGACTAAAAAGCAGTTTGTAGTTCTGTTTCAAAAACACAGATGACGCTGTGAATTTTTTTTTTTTTTTTGCTTCTCATGTACTGTTTATTTATTTATTTATTTGCAATCCAAAAAAAATTGAGAAGTTTTAAAGCAAAGTATGAATTGAATTGAAATCAAATGTATCAACACTCATTCATTTTCATTCAACGAAATGACGATGAGAATACAAATTTGTCATTACAGCTGCAAGAAGAAGAAAATATCTTGCAGTAAATTACATTACAAGTGACGCCAGAAGGGCCAGCCAATGAGGAGACTCGAAAATTTCCGTGGTCTGAATGAATGTAAAGATTGTGAATATGCTACATGGAAGTTGAGGGACCGACACATTTTCTTTGACGATGAGTCTATAAAACTTATGGCTGCTCTTTATGTCGCTCTTTATTCTTGTGGTTTTGTGTCTCTGTAAAACAGCTTCAGTTCATACCGTATGTTAAGGAATTCTGGGATAGAACTGCACACCAGCCTCAAAGCTATTGATCCGGAAGTCCTCAAATGTGAATTTTCAAGGAGTAGAAAAGCACTGCTGTAAAAAATGTCTAAGCTTTGCAAAACTAGTAGATTCCTTTCTTTTGTTATCCATCCTTGTTTAACTGCCATCTCCACATCTTCCAAAGTTAATGTACCTGTAATATAAAGAAAAAAGAGACGTAGTTAAATCCCCAAAGTAAGCTTATATTATCAATAATAAAAATCATAATTCTAAACTGAAATTTGCCATAGTGGCCATATGACTCCGTCGTGGTGAATCAATGGATGTAACCACTAATTCACTAGGAGGGAGTGAAAATTTGTAGTGGGTTTATAGTAAATGACACTGGTTGACATCATAAGACAAGAGATGAGTATACTCAGACAAGAGATGAGTGATCTCAGTTTGATTATACAGGCTGCGAGGCGATTAATAATGTCAATATGAAAAGTCCAGAATGTGTCCTTTATCTATTTAGAAGTACAATACGCCACGTTTGAACAAGATTAAGTTTTAAACACGAGTAATCTGGGCGGTTGCCTTCTCTTTTTTTTGTAGGGGAAAAAATATCATTTTATTTTAATGCCTAAGACTGAGAACTATATAAAAATAATGTCCTGATTTTGTAATTAAATTTTTAAATTTTGTTGTATACCCCTTATACTCCCGGGTACCCAATCGTCACCACTGCGTGATGTAGGGCTACTTCACGTTAAAACTGCCATCTTAGGTCAAGTGACCACACTTTGGTGTGGCATGAAAGTTTTGAGATATGCGTGTCATCTCAGGTACAGTCTTCATCATTTGAACAACTTTTAAAAGTAAACGTTCTGTCCCAAAATAGTGGTTGAGCCGCATCTTAACGGAGTTTTATGCTAACTAAATAAAACAAAATAAACCAAATAATAGCCTTAAAGCCGCGTAAAAACACTTACTTGATGAACTAACGGTGAAATGATAGCTCGTAGCCGTCTATATTATGTCAACATCAGTTGCCACTGATTATAGGCAAAATGATGTATAGATGCGTTCATTGGGGAACGCTTACTCTTATGAGCATATTATTATCATTCCTACGAGCTAGCAGCGCATCGAAATGCTTGCTAAATAGGCGTTTGGGGAAAAGCTTAATCCCAATTTTATTTTTCCTTGAAAAAGGTTAGCATGTCTCCCAGTAAAGCAAGGGGAAACGGAAAAAAATTTTGATTTTTAATAAATGTGTTTGGAATTCATTCTTTTTCTTGGTGAGAGTCAAATTTAAAGTTCACCAAAAATCATATGTAATGCCAGCTCTCTGAAGCAGAGATACAGAGCATTTAGGAGTCACCCTCGACAGAACGTTTATTTGTTAAAACCATATATACTAAAAATAAGAAACAAATTCCATGGAGATAAATCAAAATTATCCCATTATCTAAATGGCATTTTTAAAAAAGGTTTTTGGGTAAAAAAAAAAAGCTTTTTTCTGGATAACAAACCCTTACCATTACAGTGTCCTATTAGGCATTGCACAAATAGATTTAATCATATTTGTATCATGTGTTTGTTTAATGTACTATATATAGTGAAGCTTGTTAATAATAATGATGTCTATAACGATAGGCCTGCCTATAACGATATTTTCTTTGGTCTCGGCGGAATGCCTATTTGGACCTGAATAGGGTGGCAATCACTTATTAGATGCCCCTGTCTGTGCAGCTGTCTATAACGTTCCATAACGATCATTTTACCTCCTTAAGGAGGTAGCACACTACGCATTTCGTTGATCTTTTTTCTCGGACGATCAAAAACAATTTAGTCTTTCGGTCGATGGAATCGGTTTTCTCACGGCAGAAAGTGGTGTCGAGGATATAGCGAGTGTTTTTCAACACAAGGATAAAAATTCGACATCACTTTCCGCGGTGAAAAACCGATACCACCGACCGAAAGACGAAATTGTTTTTGTTCGTCCGAGGGAAAAAGGTCGACGAAATACGTAGCGTGCTATCCGTTTAGAAAGCTGGTACAGTACATTCCATAGTTTTGCTCCCTCTATTAATGACACCCCATTGTCCAGAACACAAGATAGCAAGGGAATCGATGGGGGGAGGGACAGAAACCAGACTCTGTTGTATCAATGAGATAGGGGGACAGGCTGGTGACGCTACTTGCACACACACCGATTTTTGTAGACCGGTTTGAAAATGGTCTACTTTTGCAGACGATGTGTTGTTCCTTGCACACACACCGATTCGTGTCGACCGGTTTTGAAAATGTTCGGTGTTTTACAGGCGATACATTCCTTGCACACACACCGATTCGTGTAAGTCGGTATTATACCGGATGTACTTCTGGTCATTCTCGAATACATTATCAATTTCTTCTGCCGTACTTGAAAAAAATAACATAATAATTAACCAACATATCACAAACTAAAATCACTATTTTTTTCAAAATGTAACTAATTTTATTATTTCGCCCCGAGAGCGAAGTCGATCGGCTGAAATCGGTGTGTGTGCAAGCGTCAGAAGAATTACATGTGTCACTGGGACCCCCAGTAGCTGCCGATGTCGGCGAAACGCAGTGGCAATTCTCGACAGCCGATCGGTTTTTTTGTAGGCGCCGGTACGTGTGCAAGCTCCAACTGTTCTCTATACACTACTAATGGAATGTTGCAGACCGGTTTCAAACCGGTCGACACGAATCGGTGTGTGTGCAAGGGGCCTGACTGGAAGGTGCCCAGATATTTGTTACCCCGCTTTCCAACTGGGTATTGTCGTGGCCCACGGGTATTCCCATGGGTCACGGTACTTCCAAACTCATTCATTCGCCGTTAACGCTTCGGAGAGACCGCTTGTTCCTTGAATTAAGTTTTACATGTGCTAAGGCCTTGAATCTACAACGGCGGTACGTAAAACATTGACATTTCAAGATATTGCGTAAAACATTAGCTTTTTTAATAAAATTATGCTTGCATCTCCTTTTTATACATACGTTTTTTGTTAGTAAAAATATTAACTAAAATTTTCTCTGGGCAGTTCTTAAAAAAATACAAATAAATTAAAGTTTATAATATACAATTTTATATCAACGAATATTTGTAAGATGAATCAATAAGCGCAATAAATTTAATTAGTATATTGGTACAAGCACACGTACAAAACTATTGGATGCGCAAATGCTAGAACGATAACTTGTCTATAATATTACTTTTTCTAGGTCCCTAAAACATCGACACTAGTTAATAGTACAAATGTTTTATCCTCTAATGTTCTTGCACTTAATCTTAGTACTCAGACACTAAAACTCTACAAGTATCCAATTTAGTAAAATATCGACAAGTTTTCCTGTTAAATAATTTCATTACATTTGAAATTTTGCAACATCGCTTGCTAATTATTTACTCAAGAGAAAGAAAGAAATTTAATAATAATAGCGATAAAGATTTTTCTTATTAATTGGACACAGTCATGCAACAGGCAACATATTCTAAAATACTTCTTAAGAAATATAGCTATTCTCTCAAAAAAATCATTTTTCCAAAATTAGTCATTGCATGCATGCCTACTGTGCAACAGATGGTTGTTTGTCTAATTTTGCACAGTAGACTTTACACAGTTTTCATTTTTATGTTTACTACACAAACTAAATGAATAGCCAGTCTAGAGATACTATTGCCGAGAACTTAGCTACACTCAAAAACTGAATGGCTGTTCCCCACGCATCACAAAGATGCGGTCTGTACTTTCGTCAAAATAGGCTTCATTTCGGCGTGCTCCATGCAGTTAGAACTCCAAGAAACAAGATTCGATTCAGTTAATCAACCACTCCGTGGCGGACTGGCCAGATTTCCAGCTTGCCTGATGGCAGCTGGGCCCCCTTATTAAGTCAATATGGGGCCCCAGGATGTGTGTGTAAAAGGGAGAGACAGAGAAGAACAGTTTTTTCCTGGAAAATATCTTGCGCCTTTTCTGAGCAAAATTGCAAATAGTTTTATGTTAAACCACACAATCTTTTCTTTACAAGGCCGGGACGAAATAACTACAAGATTTTTATTCTTCTAGGAGGCACCCGGCAAGAAGGAGGGGATAACCCCTCTCTGCAAGAAGGGTGCGACCCTTGGATGTGTCTAAACAACTTGCTTTTTGTTGCTGTTTGTGCATTTTGCTGTCGTAAAACTGGCGGACGAGCGAACTCGACTATTTTCTACAGTAAAAAAAATGCGTCTTCTTCGGGCAGCTAAAACTGTAGCAAGGGAGGGGGAGGGATATTACGTAATTTGAGAACCAAAGGACATCTTTGAAAATGTTCCATTTTTCTGGGATGAATGATGTAATGATATTAGTGAAATTTCGGAGCTAAAGATCATAAAGACATTATTAAAAATTTCATTGTGAGGTCGCGGTCGGTGGCCTAGTGGTAAGGTTCGCCAATAACTTCTAAAATATTAATCACACGAAAATTATTTTTAAACCATCTTAGAGAGCAATAACTTATATTTTTAATTATACTGATTTCATTGCGATATAATTTTTCTCTAATTATAATTAACATTTCAAAATTAATTTTAAACGCAATTTGTAGCAGTTTTTGCTGTTGTCATAAAATTAAATTCAAACCAATTTATTGTTTCATTAAATCCTCCATTCACGTGTTTTTGCCACTGTTAAAGTTATGATAAGAAAATATTGGTTTATTTGGGCATTAACTCCAAGGCAAAGTTGGGATCGCCGTGGCCTAGTGGTAAGGCCCCAGCCTCGGGGTCGTCGGGCTCTAGGTTCGAAACCCAATTACACTGAAGATCCGATGTAATTGGGTTTCGAAACCCACTAAGTATAATTTAACGTGCAACAAATCCGGTCTGTTGCACGTTAAATTATACTTAGTGGGTCAAACGTCCTCCGCTGGTGCAGAGTGGAAGTTTGGAGGAAGGGAGTGCCAGTTCAGGTGTTGTCCTCGTTATCTGACCGCTATTGAAAATTATGAGGTCAGTCCTAATATAACCCTCGTGTTGCTTCAAAATGGGAGGTTAATATGACTAAACCTAAACTAGAAGAAATTCATTATCCGAGGAGAACTTGGAATCTAATGAAAAGGAATCGGTAGATGATTGAATGCAGAGTAATTATTAACAGATTGCACAGTCATCGCGAACTGATCTGACACTTAATGAAGTGGACAACGTGTAATACACTTCTGTACTTTTGAGTTGTTAATATTTGACAACAGGAAGTATTCTTTAAAAAACTTGGGATCGGTAAATAGTTTGAACTTATCTTCAGTTTGGTTAAAAAATTCTGAAAATTGTAGTACAGTTCCAAAATTACAGTATGCTATACAACCTTCAAAATTATTTAATTTTCAATCATATGTGAAATTGTATTTATAGTTGGTACTTCTTACTTCCAATCACATGTGTAATACTTGTATACTGTAATTACTAATATATATAACAGACTTTTAGATTAGGAATAGATTTTAATAAATTACTAATTTTAATTTAGTATATTTGTAATAAATAAAATTAAAAAATATATGTAAGATGGCCTACTATATGTGCTTTACCGCTTTTATTCATGGCAACCAATATTTTTAGACCCAGTCCGCCACTGCAACCACTCCTCTTAAAATGCCATATGCCATCAGGAACCCTAAAACTGTAAGTATTCTTTAGATTGCCAGCAGGTTAACTTCTATTTTCATCCTTGTACTCTAGTTGGCCCGAGATGGGCTATAAATAATTTTTAAAAAAAATGGACTCTACAACTTCGGATTGTAATGTTGCAAAAAGGTCTCTCTGTGGTGTATAATGTAAACAGTCCAACACGCAGGATAATGGAGAATGAAGGTTTATTTACAAATATGCAGGAAAACACGTAGCACAGGTACAAGAAACAATAGTCCTTGCACAGATTACTAATGTAAATAGACAACAATTCACAGGTAATGACAGTTCAGCACTTTGATATCTAACAACACAAACAGTCAGCAAATAACTAGTAACGACAATAACAGCTCAGCTCACCAACTGATTAGCTCACACAGCGGATAGAACTCCGAAGACGTTCACGCTTCAAAGCGAAGTAACCAGTCGATCAAAGACGCTCCTCTGGTCTAGGCGCCATCCTTAAATATTCTCTCCGACAGGCCGTGACGTCACATGGTGTTTTCTCGCGTATTCCCTTTCCTAGTAGAAATATCGAGAAAAGGGTTGCTCTTTCGGGAATCATCTATTTGTCGCCAAGGTCGCCAAGTTTGTCGCCAAATCGCCAAAATGGTCGCCAAGTTTGTCGCCAAGGTCAGGAGTGCCATAACAGACGCTGAGGTCACTCCATGCTTAACCTTGTAAAACTCTCTTCCCAACCATAAGACTTGCATTGCTGGGAAGCGGCTTTCCAGGTTTGTAACAGTAATCTCTACTTAGCTATAAATGTTAAAAATAACTCAAATAAACCGCTCACCTGCAGAATCAGTGGAGATACGAAGGGGTTCATCAAGGGGGTATAGATGCCCCGGGAGCCAGTTTTAGGGACCGCAATGGAGTCAAAACATTACTGCGTTTATTCCATTTTTTAAGCAATATATGATTATGTGTAAAAATAATACCGTGCCCCGGGTTACTTACTTATATACTTACCCTCGCTCTGCCTTTGGCCTGAGTGACAAATCTTTCCTTTTTTTTGTTACTTTTTAGGGTCAAATACTGTGGGGGCGCGAAAGAATCACATTGTGACCCGTGCGCCACTCAACCTTGCTACGCCATTGTGAACAATGAATCTCTACTAATAATAAAGAAGAATGTATGTGTGTGTCTAGGTGTTGGTCCTCTACAGGGAAGACCGCTAGACCTAGAGCTACGAAATTTGGCACGAACATTGTTTGAAGGGTGCGAATGTGCACCTCGGAGCCGGGTTTTTTTTTTTTTGAATTTATAAATAGAATTTTAATTAATTAAAATTAAGCGAAATTTTGGGGGTTTTCCCTAATAACTTACGAAAATATTTCATCACAAAAACCATTTTTACGCCATCTGAAAGTGCAAAAAAACTACCTTTCCAATGATATCAATGAAGTTGCTGTAAAAATCTTTTTTCAATTTTAATAACATTTAAAAAAATATTTTTGACATAATTTACAACAATACTTTTCATTGTTGCAACCCAACTCAAACCATTTTCATTGTTTAAACAAATATATAATTGCGTGATTCTCTTTTATCGTTGAAAGCTGAGTTAATATCGTAATATATTTTGTTTTCATATTTTATTTTATCAAAAGTTTTGTGAAATCTGTAAACCAAGCTCTCCGAGAGGAATAAGAAAGTGAAGATAGTGCCGATAGCATGGAATTAGAGGTTACATGACATGGTCAGTTATTTGACTCCATTAGGAACATTTATGTAGACAATGAATAGAAGAGGTCCAAGGTCACTAATAGAGCATGGTAAACATGGAACATCTGAAGTTTAAAATTACGTTTTTAAGAGAAAATATAAAATGATGCAGGATTCAATTGAAATCATTTTCCCGGCGAACAAGCTGGTCGCCGAAGGCGTCTAGTAAATTTAATAAAAAACAGTTCTCTCTTAAAAATGCATTTTTATTAGTGTACTACACTAGGAATTTTTCTTTCACTTCAATAATTTTCTATTTCCTAATCCCGAGATAAATTTTTCTCAAATTCACTACCACGTGCCGCCACTGGAACGGGATCAAAATTTAATTTAACTAATTGATTAACGTTAATTAAGTTCTGAAAATGTAAAACTGGCTCATTGTCATCGGGAACACACAAGTGTGGATAACTCACTGACACTAATAACTATACTATAATACGTATTTTTCTCTTTTCCCTTCTTCTAATTATAAAGTAAAGTTATTCTGTATATATATATATATATACAGGGTGTCCCACAAAAAATGGAACAAGCGTTTATTTCCTTAAATATTGATTTCAGACATATACTTCCAATTACGAAGTTTCATCAGATAAAGTAAGAATTTGTATCAAAATACTTTGATATCCAAGGGGATTGATATAAAAAGTTACAAAAATTAAATTTTTGTACGGGTTCCAAAGAGCAAAAATGTCCATTTGTAAAATGTTTCTTTTACATTCATCTATTCATATATAAATTTGCACGCTTCCATCAACAAAACTTACAGATATATAAGAAGACAAAGTTGTTGACTCTAGACCACTTTTCCACACCTCTTACTGCTGTTTGATGCAACCTTTCGACGTACATTTTAGGGATAATATACATATTTAAAAAAAATTATTTAAAGGACGGAATCAGGAAATAACAATGTATTTGTTAACTGTTGTTAAATCTAAAAACTAGTAAAATAACACATTAATTGAAGTATTCTCTAAAATAGTTCATCTTGTGAAACTTCACAAAATATTCAGGGTGTCATATCAGAAGTGAGGCTCATCTTCCCAGAAACAAGAGGTGCTATAAAAATATTACTAGAATGCATTGAAATGCAATTTTTCAAAAATAGCTTCACAAACTTGTAACTGTAATTATCTGAATTGTATTTTAAATAATTACACGTCTTTGTCAGCAGCTTTTAGAATTTTATACTATACTTTGACTCCCACCCACGACCCTTCAACCCCCTCCCGGGATGTCCGAATTTCAGATAAAAAACTTACTGCAACCCTAAACATAGTGTTATGCAGCTTCGATACAATATTGCGAAATGGAAATTATAGGATCATGTCAGGCCAGAGTCAGCCTGGGCAACTGCCTGTGGTGCCAAAGTGGGAGCGTAACGAACAATAGACATGAATGCTCCAGACATGATAATAGGCATGAGTGCTCCAGAAAAACGGCAAAGAATGTCTTTAGTATTGGTGCCCCTTCCCGTTATTTATTCTAAATAATACTTAAAACCAGGAGTGACGTTGGAGTTTGCCCGGCGGGGAGGGGCACGATCTGCCCGACAGGCAGCTACGGCCTTCCCGACGGGGGGGCACGACCTGCTGTACGGGGCGAGTGTAATGAAATTGGTCTCAAATTTTCGTCAGATCTTTATTTATCAACTAGTTGAATACCCCGTACAAACATTTTCCCCGACGGGGCACAGCATCCCCTGGTCCCCCACTGGCGCTACCCCTGCCTAAAACCAGTGGCTCTGCCTGTAACTGTTGCTGCTGGCGAGAAAAGTTTTTTCTAAGCTGAAACTTATCCAAACGTATCTGCGATCCACCATTTCCCAGGATCCATTTGTTGGCTTAGCAACCACGGGACTTTTTGCTGAAGTTTGAAATTGAGAAGATAGTGATACTTTGGATATAAGAAGGCAAGAAAAGAGAATATTTTAACAGAATTTATAATACTGTGTTAAAATAAATAATTTTTTTTTATAAATTTATTTAATATATTATTTCAGTTTCAGTAAGACTACTATAATTTCTTAAATGTAACAGAAGTTTAAAAATTCTTACCATTCATTATTAAGTTATGTTTCCCTAAAACATGCATATTTCTAAATAAAATTTTGTTTGACATTTAGAAATTAAAAAAAAAAGCTTTGTTTCTGGGAGGGGCGCCATATTGCCGCCTTGTCCGGTTGGTAAGGTTGACCGCTTCTGTGCCAGGTTGTCTCAGCAAATCTTAAATCGTTGGTAAGTATAGAAAATTTCAGACAATACATTAGTTCCAAAAGGCTTGTACAAACAAGAATCATACACAAAAATGTCCGCCAAATTTATGTAATTATTTCAAGTTGAGTATTGGTATTTTAATTTCAAGGTAAATTGCAGTATGTTTGTTTACAGAATTCACTGGTGACAATAATCTAATTCATTGAAGGGGGAAAAAAAGGTTCACATTTCGGTCGAAACTGAATTTATATTCATTATGCATATGTTGTCGCTTGTTGAGTCCTATCGATAGCTCTAACTAATAGCGGAGTAACTATAACATATGTTGCGGTGTAACTAATATATAAAAGGCGTGGACTGTAGATTGCGGTGAGAACTTTGGAGAGAAATGACGAAGCGATGATCCATAAAAAGCGGTTTATTCTATTGCAACGTGCATCACATCCCATCTCTCAACCAAATCTAGTTCTGCACTGTAAAAAATTTCATCGCAAAATTACGGCCAGTGACCGGCAGCCCAGGGTCCGTCCACTGCCCGTTAAAATACATTTTGCCCGTAAAACATTCTGACCGTGATTTTATGAATGTGGCCGTAAACCTATGGCCGTAATTTCCTGGCCACTGACCGTAAATTTGGAAGTTGACCGTATAAAAGTTCCCGTTACTTCCTGGCCAGTGCCCGTAATTTTGGAAGCTCACCTTATAAAAGTGCCCGTGATTTCCTGGCCACTGACCGTAAATTTAGAAGATGACCGTACAAAAGTTCCCGTTACTTCGTGGACAGTGCCCGTAATTTTGGAAGCTCACCGTATAAAAGTGCCCGTGATTTCATGGTCGCTGCCCACAATTTTGGAAGCTTAACCGTATAAAAGTGGCTGCCACTTTCTGGCAACTGCTTACAATTTTGGAAGTTGTTTGTATAAAAGTATTCGTTACTTTGCGAATAGCTCCTTTTAAACCTGGAAGTTTTCCGAATAAAATTACTCATTATGTTCTAGATAATGCTCACAATTTTTAAAAGTTGACCTAATATAAGTACCTCTAACTTCTGACTTTGACCTAGAATTTTGGTTCATGACCATAAATTTGAATGTTGACCACCTAAAACTGCCCCTCAATTTCTGACCATGAATCTAAATTTTGAAATTTGCTCGTACAAAAATGCTCATTAATTTGGAAGTTAGCACCCCCCAAAAAAGTGGAAATTGGTTCCTGACCCCTGCTCATATGTTAGGAGCCGATTATATTAAGAAGAGCCCATTATGGAAGTACTGTAGAGGTTTCTTCAAAACCAGTATACATATAATCGAATACATTTTATGAAATATTTAGTACATCATTTCAATATGTGTAATAATGTAGAGGTATTAGAAAACACTAAACTTTTAGTATACAGGTAGTTACTTTATAAGTCATAAAGAACATCTTAGACCAGAGACAATGTATAACTGTGCAATAGGCATTATATGTAAGTTAATGACCAACTACTTCTTTTCCCCAAGGCTAAACTGTTTTTGTACCACTAGCCTAAGAAACAAAATTTGACTTTAAATTGTGTTTTTCTTTTCGGTTAAACATACTTTTCCATTAATAAGCACAACATGTTAAATTTAACACAGTTAACCTCAACCAGTTCTTACTGTTCAGCCCACATGTTTAAAAATGCCCAGGTATGCACAATTGTATAGCACAGTTGATATATGAATTCCTAAATCTTTTTCACACTGCAATGTGATAGAATGAAGAGGTATGATGCCCCACTCTTTCTCCAGTATATAATGAATTACAAACATAAACAGTGAACAGATATACGAATTATAATTGTATACGACAGATAAATTAAACATTAAATTATGAAATATAATCTTAAATCACTAAGTGAAATTATGTTCAAATAACAGGTAGAACAATTCAATTGAATAAAATATTTATTAAAAATATGACTTACAAAAACATATATACAAACATTTATACACATAGACAAAGAGTTGTAAAAATATACATACTAGCAGTACGCGCATGGTATTGCCTATGGAATCAGGACTTCAACAAAATGAAAAAAACCACCCACAATGACATGAAAAAGTTTTGAAAACAAAAGATACACATTATTGATTTTCCCACTTATTTTTTCGTGACAATTAGAAAAGTTAATCCAAAACAATATTAAAAAATGGCAACGTGAAAATCATTATTATATTGCAAGCAAAGTATGAGAGAAGAATAAATATGTTAGATACTGCCGAAAATAATAATCAGTCATTCAATTAAAAGTTATGACGTCACCTGCCCCGGTCAGCCAATGAAAATGCCAGCTATGTTCCGGAAAAGTGTTGCGGGAGAAAACTAGCTAGAGAAAAATAACTTTCAACTGCCAAGGGAAAAAAAAACAAACATGGGAAATGATATTTTAACCATTCTTGTTTTAAATCCGACAGAACCGTTCTAGTTATAAGCTGAAAATAATAGTGTTATTAGAACGTTAGATGCAACTAATTTAAAAACAAAATAACATTTTGATGGCAAAGCAGACTATTTTTTAAAAATTTCTCGAAATGGAGGAAAATTTTGCAAAATGATGAAAACCATGTATGCAGGGCATCATTCAATGGTATCGTGGGTTCCAGAGGTACTTTCTCTACGAAGACAGTGCAGACAGGATCCAGCTGAGGATTTCCTGAAAGGAAAAAATAAAAAATGAGACATAATTTAAGAGCCGAGTGGATGAACATGTTAAAATTTTGTTAACTTAAAAAATCAAAAACATCAGATTTAAATTTTTAAAAAATCACAAACCATGATTACAATACAATAAGTTAGGTACAATTAACAGAATCAAGAGACTTAATATTTTCATTATATATTATAATTTCATTCATGGCACGCCTTTTTTTCTTATTTTTGGAAGCTTTGGATCCTTTATCATGATTCAACCTTAGAAAACACCCATAAACTACAAATTGGACAAAGAAAAATTCTTCAGTGATTTTGCTATTTTCAAAGTTTAACAAGCTTAATTTAAGTTCATTGAAAAAGAAATGTTACTACAATCGAACACTATAGCACCCAACCCCTTTTTTTTAATATATATATAAATGCTGTTTCAAAGGCACCAAATACTTTTTTTTAGACACAGGAAACTAAAGTACAGTAGAGTCTCCCTACAACGAAGTCTCCCTATAGCGAATTTTTTAATTGTAATGTTAAATAACATTCAAAATATTCTCCATATAACAAAGGGGTTGTCTCCCTGTAACGACTTTTTCCAGACCTTTATCTTTTCGATTTTTGTCATTTTCGAAGAAAGTTGCTAATTTCTGTGCAAACAAATCGCTCACACGTGCCTGTTTCTGGAACCACTCGCATTGTTCATTCCAGCGATAACACATAAAAATAGAGTGCTATGTGAAGGGTAATGCAGTTGTGGGGATCTGGGTTTCTACAGAGGGAGCAACGTTTCTACGGGTCACGATTCCAGGAATCGGGGTGGAAACAGCTAATGGATGTGACAATACGCATTTTATGTTTATCCGTACTAGTACATATTATTCTCTAAACTGGTGAATTGTCTCCACTTTTGAGCATTTTGTTTGCACAATAAAAATTAGTATAATTTTAACAAATTTATAATAAATATTACTTCATTTTTAATTGAAAGTCATAATTAAATATTTTTGATCTTATCGCATATACTAAAAGGTTTATAACATTTATTTAAATAACTGCAAAAATCTCTAATCTCCGTATAACGAAAATTTCTCTATAGCGAATTTTTCAACTGGAACCAAACAATTTCGTTATAGGGAGATTCCACTGTGTACCGGAAAAAAAAATGTTTTTAGAAAAAGACATAGGTTATATGGTAATGACGTCAAAAAGCAAATTTACTATTACCTATCGGTTTCATGTAAAGCTATGACTGGTACAAACATGTTTCAAAAATTCCATAAACATAAAAACTGACAAGAATTATTAAGCCTATTACCTACCCAAAAAAGTTAATTTTTTTTTTTTCACCTCATGTAAAAAAGGCTATTTTAATAATTAAATATATTTTAGAATACAATGTAATGTTTAAACATAAAAAAATAAATTACTTTGAAATTTATAGCTTTAATATATTTAAAACAAATTTAGTTTATAATTTTTTTTATAAATACACATACCTAATTGCTTCCAGGCATCAATTAGTTTTCTTGGTTGGATGTCCAATGTCTTCTATGCTGAAAAGTCATAGAAAACTGCTTTTAGAACAACAAATTACTTCACATCATAAAACAAATCATTAAATGATAAGCTAACTAATATTTGAATATTGCATAAGATTTCCCCCAACATCCCATCAACCGACTGAGCTGAAATTTTGCATGCAAGTGTACATCTGAAGATAATGCAATAGTTGACAGGAGCTTCTCAAAAATATAAAGTAAACATATGTTTGAGCTCATTTCGGTTAGCTGAGCATGTAGATGTGTGCTGATCTGCAGCTGTTTGTTTAGTACATTATAATAAAAATGGTTAACTTGGAGTTTAGAGTGTGTACTCACTTCGTTTCCTGTAAGCTCGGCAGTTGTTTGTCGCCAAGAGAAGAGTGTGCCAGAACATTTGTTTTGGATGCGAGTTGAAATTTTTTTCGACGTCGTTTGAGCATGCGCCGACAGTGATTTGTTTACAGGTCTACGGCGCATGCCCTTAATTTCACCTCATTTCTATTGGTCGACGTACAAATTTGAATAATACTTCATTTGGAATTCTTGATCATTTACCAAATGATATTTTTCAATAACCGTTTGCTTTTCTTCTGAAGATTTTCGTTCATTTAATTTATTGATTCTCTTTCTCTGTGTTGCTAATTATAGCTTCCAAATATCTAACAAGGAGTGTTTTTTCTGGAAACAGCTCCCTTGCTACGTTTCATTGTCTTCAGACATCGTGCTTTCCCCATGTGTTTCGTTTCTCAATGAAAAAGCGAAGCTACGAGGGGCCCACTTTGCTGAAAGTGAAGCCGCTGATGTTTTTTTAAATTAAAAAAATTTGCCTGGTGCACACTTGCATGCCCAATGCCTCATTTTGTGATGCCGTAGGCATCGAATACACAGGAGATCTAAAAAAAAACTTACTGTGCATCCTAAACAACGTTTGGCAACGTCAAATAAATATGTTCCAAAGAAAATCGACGAGAAAATAGTACACACCCTAAACTCCAGGTTTATCTTGGGCTGCATGGATGGCCAGTTATTTTATTTTTATTTGCCTTTATTTCATTGGGCTCATTTCCCAAATAAGAAAATTTCAAAATTATAAAATTTAATTTTTTTGTAAGATAACCATTTTTTTCTTGAATAAAATATTTCACAAATAATGCCAAATCATATGAAATGATTCCTTCAGAAAGGTCGTGGCCAAGGCAAGGTGGTAATCCAGGCTCACAAACATGAAAAAATACCAACTCATTGAATAGCAATGGAAACTTAATTCCTTCAAATGACTAATTACCTAAAATGTTGACACAACTCCAGTCATATCTTTCTTTTGTTCGTGTCTGACCAACTGAAAATGGTTTATTACGGAATTCATGTTTTCTTATTAGACAGTAACAGCTGTAGGCCATTTTTACACGAAAATAGTCTCTATAGCCACCCAGGCCCAATTTTAGTAACAAATAGTTGCCACTGGGAACCCTATACATACATACATATTTGCATATACATACACATAGGGTAGATGCTCCAGTTTTGGCCACGTTGGATATGTTTTTTCCAATAAT
Source organism: Araneus ventricosus (assembly GCA_013235015.1). Lineage (NCBI taxonomy): Eukaryota > Metazoa > Arthropoda > Arachnida > Araneae > Araneidae > Araneus > Araneus ventricosus. Next base: position 18,690 of record BGPR01005401.1, on the reverse strand, counting down.
TAACCAGTAATTTCAAATTAACTAATAAGAAGCATTCCAATATTTCAAACAATCCTTATCTTACTATTTTCAATCTGATTGGTTTATTTTTCTCACACATGCGACTTCTAAAAAAATTAAATGCATGATCATGTATTGCATACTCGCAACTGTTACGGTTTTTGTTAAGGAACAAGTATTTGAAGTTTTTCATCATCAAGCTCTCAGAATAAAATGATTAACCTAAAACTTATTACCCTTGCGATTTATGAGGAAACTTTCTTTTTATTCTGATTTCATATCAAAATTAATTATTTTTTTCAAGATTAAATGGGTGGTGGCCAAATGTGGAACATTACATATTCCAGTTCTGGCCACATAACTTCATTATTGTGTTTTGAGCCATTACATAAATTTAAGAATATCTGGATGAAATAAAATCAACTAATTTAGTTTTGTTTGTTTTCATTTTACATAGTAATGGCTCCAATTAAAAATAAGAAGGCAGGTAGCATTTCCATAAAAAAAATTTGCTATGCGCCATCTAAAGTTGGTAATGCAGTTAAGGCCATTCAAAATGGAATGTCAAAAACATCTCCATCTTGAACATTTACCTCACATTTATGTTAGAAAATTTCAACTTGAGGAACCCGACTCGAGTGATGAGGAATATTCTTTTATATGCATGGATTGCTCTAATTTTAAAAATGATTCTGATGAATTTGATTAATGTTGCAATTAAAAATTATAAAAATACATATTTTTGGATATTGTTAGCGAGTATAATAATGCAAATTCTTGATTTTTTTAAAAAAATCTATGCTTTTTACAATGTATCAAAAAAAATTTGCGAGTATATATAGCTTAAAATTATAGTTTGTATTTTATCAATCAAATTAAATGATTGTTTTCTGCATTCCCGTTTCTTTTTTTAAAACTGAAATCTGCAGCTAAAATCAGTTTAGGTAAATTTTATTATATATCTTTATAAATTCATCAAAAAAATCACAATTAAAATAACAGAAAATAATGTACTAAAATAAATATTTCATAATGATTTATTTTTACTTAAAATTCATTAAAATGTCTGTTAAAAATATAATATTAATGCGGCTAAAACTGGTGCAAATTGGGTTAATTTATTTAAAAATTCATAACTCTAAATTTAAAATATTCTTCAGAAAATTTTTATAACAAGCAGAAAGCCAATAAAATTGGCTAAAGAATAGTATAAGTATGATTTCATATGCTTTAAACTGTCATCCACTGTGAAATTTCTATTTCAAATTTTCTCTTTTTTTAAGGTGGCCAAAACTGAAGCATCTACCTTATATATTTGCATATACACACATATATATTTGCATATACATACTCAGATACATACACAGAAACACACACAGATATATAGAATGTATGTATGCATAAATAAAATTTAATGTGTTAATAGAAAGTGTGATTGTTCTATAGCAATTGATCTATTTCACCTGATGAATTATTAAAATCAGTTTTACAGTGCTTTCAACATATTTGAGAAAAATCTCCTGAAAAATAGCTTTAACAACTGCTGCAGGTACATAAAGAGCACACAAAACTCAAAACAGAAAATAATTTTTTTTATTACTATAGATCAATCAATCACACTTTCATAATGTTGAATCACAATCTCCATAAAATATACTCATTCAAACGATGAGGGTTGATTAGCCCAAGATAAAAATCATCGAGTGTTTCAAAATTTTATAATTTGTACGCACAATGCATTGAAATATTGAGAATACTGAATATACTACTGAGAATACTGAATATACTGAGAATACTGAAAATATTGAATTATTGAATATACCGAGAATACTGAATTATTGAATATACTACTGAAATATTGAATATACTATAGAATGCTAATAATCGAAATTATTGTAAAGAAAGAATATAACAGGGTTTCAGAATATAATTTGTAAACTTTTGCTACGGAAATTTGCAAATTTCTCATAAAATATTTTAACAAATAAAACATTAGCGAGAAATTAACACATATGTTAAGCAATTATCTGTTGCTGAACAAATTATTTCTCTCCTGTTATGCAATATTTCAATTTTGGCATTTTAATATAAACTTCTTCTAACTCTAACTTCTTCTAGCTCTTCAACTAACCCTAACATCTAATGGTAAACACTAAACAGTCCACTGCACGTTACCTTTGAAATAACGAAGTATTAAAAATAAAACAACAAACTAAAGAAACAACAAAAAGCTAAAGAATAATAGGGTACTTATTCTTACCTTCTAATTAATAAATACTTGATCCACAATTTCCTTGAGAAAGTCAGGGTTCTCTCTTCGTTTGTCGAAAAAAATACGGTCAAAATTTAGCGTCCTCTCCTTAATCTTTCCCGCTCAACGGTTGGTACGTCATCCTGATTGACCAATGAAAAGCGTCCGTGATAAAAGACGGGATCTGACCTTAAAATGAGAAATATCCTACAACAACATACGGGTTATGCCCGTAAAAAGAGAAAAGTGGCTGGTGACTGTAAAAATTACGGGCAGTGGCACTGAAATTACGGAAATTTTTGAGAGTGTGGCGGGCTATGTCCCGCGCAGTTACAAAAATAGTAAACCTACTTCCTGGGGATTGCCACATTTGGCGAGCACAGTACTTAACATGCCGCCCCCGTTGAAATATCAATTTCAAAAAGATACACATGAAATGACACATCTCTTTTGACATGAAACACTAATGCAATCTAACAAACAATAATAATGAAAATTACATACATTTACTCTTAAAAAATATATAAGTAGCTGCAATTATACATGAAATAAACAGTAAAAATATAAGTAAAACATATCGAAAGTAATAATGAATTTCAGTTTCAATCAGTACTCAGCACAGATTTAAAGAGAAGCTAAAGTAATGTAAGTGAAATAAAATCTTCAAGATACACATTTCAGAATTTAACTGTACAAAAGAATATCAGTTTTCTAGTGGCAAGAGAGCAATTTTTGAAATGGATCTTTTATAGATGCCAGAATGAGTTTTAACATTTACTACTCTTACTACATTGTCTTTTACCATAGAATACATCAACAATTCTACCTAAAATCCATTTACAACATGGGAGATTTTCTTCTTTTAGTAAAACCATATCACCAACTTTTAAGTTTTGTTTCTTTATCATCCATTTATTCCTCTGTTGTAAGGTACTTAAATAATTATTTTGCCACTTTTTCCATAAGGCTTGTATCATTTTTGATGTTTTTTGCCACAAATTTAATCGATTGTTTTCAACATTTGTCAAATTAGGCTCAGCAATGGCAATTATTGGCCTACCAATAAGAAAATGTCCAGGTATCAAAACCTCCAAATCATCCATGTCGCTAGACAAAGGAGTAAGAGGACGGGAATTCAAAATTCCTTCAATCTGGTGCAAGATAGTATAAAATTCTTCATAGGTTAATTTTGAGACTCCTACGACACGTTTGAAATGAAATTTGAAAGACTTGACACCTGCCTCCCACAGGCCGCCAAAGTTAGGTGCTCTGGGAGGAAGAAATTTCCATTGAATACCTTCTTCAGATATAAAGTTAGATAGACAATCATCATGCTTAGTTACAATAAGAATCAATCGTTTTAACTCTGAATTGGCACTTACAAAATTCTTACCATTGTCACTGAAAATCATTTGCGATTTACCTCGTCTAGAAAAGAACCTTTTTAAACAAGCAATAAATGCTTCAGATGTTTGATCGGATACAATATTTAAGTGAACAGCCTTAGTAACCATACAAACAAATATACAAACATAAATTTTATGATATATACCTTTTCTTTGACCTTTGTATTTAATGAAAAATGTTCCACAAAAGTCAATACCTGTGCAATTGAAAGGAGAATTTACATTCACACGCTCTTTAGGTAGACTACCCATAATTTGTTCATTTGTCAACGGTTTTGCTTTGAAACAGGTAATGCAACTGTGGACAATTTTTCTACAGATACTTCTTCCATTTAAAGGCCAAAATTCTCTGCGAACACAATACAACAAATTTTGCTGACCAAGATGCATATTTTTCAAATGAAAGTACTGAATAACAATTTTAGTGAAATTACTTTTGTCAGGAAGAATGATTGGATGTTTCTGGTCAAAATTTACAGAACTTTTTTGTATACGACCTCCTACTCTTAAAATTCCATTATCATCTAAGAAGGGATTTAGATTTTTAATCTTACCTGAGGGCTGCTTCCCTTGAAGAAACAATTTAACATTATCCTGAAATGCAATTTTTTGAACAGATTTTATTAGAAGTAATTTGGCCCTTTGTAACTCCATGGTGGTAAGAGGTCCATCTAACTTACTTTTAGGATTTCTTGAATTGTTTACAAACCTGAAAAGAAAACTTACAACACAGATTAATTTAGAGTAATTATTACTGATGCTTAAAAGTGAATATAAAAATGTAGAGTCCAAAGTTAACGCTAGAGTTTTATCAGATTCCCTTCTTAGCTCAAAAAGATGGTCATCATCAGTTGGAATATCATTTTTATCACTAAGTTCGACAGTCATTTGTTGAAGAAATTGTGGACCATTCCACCACAAAGAGTTGGCCATAAGTTGTTGAGGAGTCATACCACGAGAAATAATATCAGCAGGATTTTCAGAAGTTTTCACATGATGCCAGGAGAAATCTTTCGTCAGTTCATGAATGCGGGAGATTCTATTGGAGACGAATATCTTAAGCAAATGCGGTGACGTGTTGATCCAAGCAAGCACTATAGTCGAATCTGAGTAGAGGTAGGCTTTGTCGATCTTCAGATTAAGGGATGACACAGCTTTGGAGATAAGCTTTGAAAGGAGTTCAGCAGCACACAGCTCCAGACGAGGTATTTTCACGGATTTAAGTGGAGCCACTTTGGATTTGCTGCACAGCAATGACACCTTCACATGGTTCAAGATCGTAACACAACGAAGATAGACGACAGCACCAAAGGCATCCTTTGATGCGTCAGAGAAACCATGCAGCTCTAATAATTTGATAGAGTCAGTTAAAATGTACCGCTGAATTCGGACATTTGTAAGATCATTTAAACAATCTCTCAGCGTTTCCCATTTGACCTTTTCCTGATGTGGCAATTCTTGGTCCCATTTAATTTTTTGAAGCCACAATTTTTGGAGAAAAATCTTTGCTTTTACTATTACTGGTCCTAGAAAGCCTAGAGGATCAAACAGTTTGGCTATATCTGCCAAAACAGTTCGTTTAGTAGGGACACTTGCTGATGGCGTTATAGTGAAATTGAAGCAATCTTCTTTTGGGTTCCATCTTAAGCCAAGTGTTTTAACTGTATCTTTGTTAGAATCACCAAACTGATAGCCTTGATCTTTTGTAGGGACGTTTCCTAAGAGCATTTCATTATTTGCACACCATTTGTGCAACTCCATCCCACCAGCTTTTAGTAATGAAATCAGTTCTTGCTGCAGCTTTAAAGCTGACGAAACATTGTCTGCACCAGACAGAACATCATCAACATAAAAATCTTTCAAAGCTACAGCAGACGCTAACGGGAATTTCTTTCTTTCGTCGGTAGCTAATTGATTTGGCACTCGAGTGGCTAAGTAGGGAGCAGATTTGGTGCCGTACGTAACTGTAAGGAGCTTATAAAGGAAAGGTTCCTCACAACTTCTGTTTTTCCAAAGAATACATTGAAAATTACATTGATCAGGATTGACCCAAATCTGCCTGTACATCTTTTTGACATCAGCGGTGAATGCAACTTGATGCTTTCGAAATCTTAATAAGATGGAAGACAAATCATCTTGAACAACACCTCCTTTCAGTAAACAGTTATTCAAAGATACACCGGAAGTAGATGCAGCAGAGGCATCGAAGACTACACGTAACTTTATTGTGCTACTATGAGCTCTGTAAACACCGTGATGAGGCGTTAGATATTTTAGATTGTCGCTATTATCTATTTTTTGCATATGCCCCAATTCTTCATAGTCCTTCATGAAATTACAATAGAGATTTGCCATACTCGAATCGTTATTTAAGCGTTTCCACAAGCTATCTAATCTTTGTTTTGCAATTTGAATGGAATTTCCTAATTGCATAATTTCCTTCAAGAAGATGTCGTCTTCAATCTCGGATAGGCTGGATTCTACTTCCTCGAAATCGTCATGGCACAGTTCTATAAAATTCATTTCGAAGTTTTTCAAATTTTGTTGAAGTTCTTGACAGAATCTCTAGATGCGTTGTTATTACTGTCTCTGATTTATCTTCCTTTTGTGAAATGAAGGTATGTAGCTTTGTTATTTGTCCTTTAATGCTTTCTTGCGATTTAACACAACTATATCAGTATCAGTTGACATTTCTATTGGATAAATGTCCAAACTACGAAATTTTCTAGTTCACTGTGGCTCTGCGGACCACTAAATATGTTGAGTCCTATCGATAGCTCTAATACCGGAGTAACTATAACATATGTTGCGGTGTAACTAATATATAAAAGGCGTGGACTGTAGATTGCGGTGAGAACTTTGGAGAGAAATGACGAAGCGATGATCCATAAAAAGCGGTTTATTCTATTGCAACGTGCATCACATCCCATCTCTCAAGCAAATCTAGTTCTAGCGGGCTATGTCCCGCGCAGTTACAAAAATAGTAAACCTACTTCCTGGGGGTTGCCACATTTGGCGAGCACAGTACTTAACATTGTTAATCATTTGAGTTGTCACTTTCATTTATCTTCATTTCAGTGGCAATACGGAATGAAAGTGTTACTTTCATCAGCAAAATTTTAAGGTCTTTTCTTTGTCTTTACAGAAAAGGCTATGCGGTTTAACTTAAATCTACTTATTACTGTGAAAAAAGACGTATTATTAGTTCCATATTTTACTTTTGATACACATCGCCACATCTCGACTTCATGAGTTTACATCTGGTATCCATCTGCCAGAACAGATTCTGAAATCGAACCTTAAGACCGGGTCTCAATAACCAAAAGATATTTATTCTTCTTGGTGGCCGCCGGGAAGAAGGAGGTGATAACTCCTCAGTGCAGGAAGGGTGCAGACCTTGGAGGTGGCTAAACAACGAGCTTTTCTTGTTTGTGCATTTTGCTGTCGTAAAAATGACGGACAATCGAACTCTTCTTCTAACTCTTCTAAAGTAAATGAAAGAAAAAAAAATGACTTCTTTGGTTAACTAAACCAAAGTGATCTAAGTGACTGACAGCTAAAACTGTTACGAGGAAGGGGGGATCAGGGACGTGGCGAGATGGAGGTGAGACGCCCCCTAGATTTTTTAAAGAGTCGGCATTTTGGCCATCAGTCGGCAAAAATTTGATGTAATAATTGAACATAATATTTTATTCTGCACCCCGACGACGTTCGGATAAATATGATTTCAGTCTTAAGGAAAGAATGTGAAATTTTATTACTTATGTCGGTATTTTTGCGAAAAATTACTGACATTTAGTTGAAATAGTTTATTTATCGACACGGAGACTTACATACTGTGTTCAAAATCGGCAAAACTTGTTGTTGGGAGAAATTGTCGTTTCTGCTTCATGTAATACTCATATTCGTCAAAATCGACATTTTACTTATAATATTTTTTTAAAAAAGTTATTTTTATCTTGATAATCAGATAGATCATAGTGCTGTTTTAAATATCTATCAGTTCTCTAGAATCGGCATATACCGGATTGCATTATCAATGCGATTAGTCGGTAATCAATAATGATACTAAAGACAACAATTAAATAGAAACCGATTTCATGAAAATTCGTTAACTTTACAAGAAAACCTGCCAACTGAAAAAAATCAGCATAGATTTTTTTTAAACATATCAAATGCGATTTTCAATATGCAAAAGTCATTTTTATTGCCTACAGACTATAACATTTTTTTGAATTGCATAAATTAAATTTGATGTACCGAAATAAGAAAAATCTAACGAATCTTCGTGATTAAACTTTATTCTGAAAGCGGCAAAAAAAGCGAGGCTGCACAGATTGAACACAAATTAAGGATACAATGAAAATTTTCAGTCTGGAAGCATCAGAAGAAGTACGCGCGGCATGCACCAGTGGTGTTGCAATGGATGGCAAGGGATATTGATATCCAGGACAAGAATCTTGGAAGAATGCTTATAAACGTTTTTAATGATAGAAAATAAAAAATGTCATTCCCTTTGACTATTTTCCTCAGATTCTTATAAAGATTACCCAGTTATTTTATTTAATTTCTGGAAATTCAAAGGGTTCTATTTATAGTGTAACTTGGCTAATTGAAACATTTTTAACTCAAATTTGTCAGTAATTAAAATTTTTTCTCTGGTCCCTTGAATTCCCCATTAAAATTACGTAATGATATTAGTTATAATTTTTAATAACTTTTGGTTAATTCGTTGTGAGAATTAAAAATTGTATAAAATCATTATATAATTATGCTCCTATTTTGTGTCTTCAGTGATCCTAAGAAAATAATTTTCACAGCCCTTCATTCCCTCAAAAGCGTAGAAAGGTTTGTATATGGACAAACGAAAGAAATAAAAGTATTTTTTCAAGCGATTATAGACAGCAAAAGTTTAATTATCCAAACACAATTCACAATTCTATCAAATTTCAATTTTTTCCTTTTCCCCATAAATTTTCCTATTATCAAATTTGAAATGTTTAGAAACTGACTCTGCCGAATCAGTATAGCAGTGAAACCAAATTTTTTTTTGTATGTTAATCCTAAGATTAATATTTGCACAAGAATTTTACCATACTTGTTGTGCATTTCAGTGCTGAATAATTTTTTGAAACGAGATGTTTGGAGAAATTTGAAATTGCTTTGTAAATAGACCGAGTTTCATCTTCGTAGAATTAGTTGCTCTCAAACAAAATCTTAAAATATTATGTTGAGAAGATTATTTTTCAATTAATTTTCTTTGACATGTAACAACATTTCCAATAAGAACTTCAATTTAAAATTAGATAGAACGAAATAACATTAAAAGAAATAAGATTAAATAATGAAGTGTTTCTTCCACATTCTACTACATATACAGTAAATTTATTCAAATAAAAAATTTTTTCAAATAAAGTAACAATTCCTGTTAACTGCACTTTCATTCATTTGTGCATTACTGTAAAAATTAATTTTGAATGTGTAACCTTGATTTTATCATCATTGTTATTATTGTTATGTTCTATATTATTAACAAGCATAATAGTGAAATTCTTTCGGATATGAGGCTGATAATATCCGAAAAAGAAGAAAAAAATCGCTGTTAGTATTAACAGTTAATGTAGACTTTTATTTTGGAAGTCTGCTTTCAGCTGCCTTATTTTTAGTTGTCATGTTTCTAATATAATTTGAAATTTTAATTTTCATTATTAAAATAATAAGACAAAAATAAATGTTTTGCAGACATATTTAAAAATTAAGTTTCAAATTAGTTACACTAAATTCATCATTTGAATTCAATTAAAATGTGAACGTACGTCGATCGACCTGATAAAATTCGGAATGATATCTTTTTTTCTTTTAAAATGTTTCTACCAAATACGTTTATATGTGCTGAGATAAAGGAGAAAACACACTAAACACAAACGAATTGAACTTAAGGAAGCTTTGCACTTGATTTGACCTTTCATATTATGATATCAACAAAAGTTAAAAACATAGTATATGCACCAGTCAGTTTCGATTTAATTTTTTGCTTCATTAGTTATCTTTATCCGCGAAATGTTTGTATGTCTAACAGCACGGTAACTTTCTGGAATAATAATTATTTTTCAAAACTTATATCAATAACTAAAAAGCTTTCTAATAATCACAGAAAATTGCACTTCATTCGTAAAATCTCTTTTTAACTATACTATATTAGGGAAGACTCTATGAAAATATTGTACATACTAATACTCTCGTTAAAACTTTGTCTTTGTACACTGAATGCACTGAGATAAAATGAATATATAAATGCATCACCAAATATTGATAGAATAATTAGAAAAGTTATTATGATTCACGAACAAATTTATTCTAAATCTTCAGGGTTTGAAACTTTTTTTTACCAGTAAAGAGAAATAATTAGTTAAATAAATCGATAGATAGTAGAATCTTATTCACAATTTTTTCCCCAAAAGAATAAGAATGTTTAAGTGTTGAATTGCAAATACTTCTAAATTCAGTGAAAAATGGTTGCCTTTTGTAAATATTTCAAAAGCAACATTTACATTATGAAGTGTTCTACCTTCAAGTTTCAAAGTTGTTCGTCTCGTTCTGAAACGTGCTAAAGATAATTCAGTAATTGAAGATGGTTTTCCACCATACTCAAACGAACATGAATGATGAACATTTGGATTAATTAATTTTGCTCTTTTCTTTAAAAGACATGGTGAGATTTACTGGGCATTTGCGATGTTGTAAACAAATGGACTCAATTAAAGTTCCGTAAAATAAAGTTTAGACTTTATTGCTTTAACAAAAACCTCCATAATTTTTTTCATAAAAATAATTTTATCTTGATATAAATGTTTTATATTTATTTTCATTCATTAAATTTGTTTGTATTATTAATTCTTTGTACTGTTCTTTCGCTATTTTCTAAGGCCTTTGATCATTTATGGTGCAACAATAAATCTTACATACAAATACAATTTTCCAACTTTCAGTTAAAAATAAAGTTAATAGAAAAAGGGTATTATACTTCTCAATGAGAAGGCTTGCATATTAGACATCTAAATATTTGCTTTTTTATGTCGGCAAAGTTCATAAGTAAAGTCGGCATTTTTACTGTATCACACCACCTCAGCACTGAGATGTTCGCCACGTCCCTGGGGAGAAGGGAAATTATGTAATTTGACGACCAAAGAACATCTTTGAAAGGAAACAGTCACATTTATTTTTAAATTTATGTTTTTTGAGGAGGAGCTTGCTTATTTAGTCATGTTTATAGCATTGTAGAAAGTGTAAAGGAGCTTCATTCCTATCGGACAGATTTCTGGTGCTTCTTTTGTGGCAAATAATTGGGAAGAAAAGTGGTGTTCCTATTTTCAGTCAGCAGAGAGTAGAACGTGTATATGTTAAAAAAGGAGAAAAAATATTTTGAGAGCTGAGCTCAAATTATCATTTCTCTATTTTTATATTACTTTTGTTGTGTTATATACTGGCCGCTTTCGGCGACCAGCTGATTCGTCCATCTTATTAAATGTAATAATTTAATCATGTCAACCAACTTTAAATTCGCCAACTTATTTAATTTTTGCTAAGCTGAAAGTATTAATTGTTACAAAAGACCAAAAAAAGAATCAGTTATAAAAGAAGAGAAACAGTGGACAAGAAAGGTATTAGTATTTGAACTAAATTTTGATGAAGTTTTCCATCTAATGAAATTAATGATTTAGGACTTTAAATTCAACTGTTAAAATGACTAAAAACGATGAAACTCAATGAAGATTGTTTTTTATTTAGGCCATGCATAATTCTAATTTAAATTACAATTATTACACATTATTAAGCTATGTATAAAGTGAATATTTAACCTAATTATAACAAATAAATGAATAACATAATCTCTAGGAAAGTATTGTTTTGCCGTCAGTCGAAAGAAGGGTTTAAGATCATCGCTAAAAAGTAAAAATATCGAAATAATGTAGTAAATATATCCAAAATGTAAATTTTTTTAAGGGGACATACGCCCTTTAAAACTCCGAAACCTCCCTAAAAAATATCAATTTGTATACAACCCCTCATGTTTTTGCTTCTCTTCGATAGGAGCTAAAAAAGTGCTCGTTGTAATGCCGAAATCTTTCTTGATACTATTGATATTCAGCTAAATTTTTTATATAAGTTGCCCTATACATCTGGATTTAAAGTTGTAAGAGAAAATTTATGCTATATTTCGCGCATGTGCAGCAAAAAATTATTTAATAAAAATGCTCATACTTCCTGTTATATTCAATTTTTCCCACAAATTTTTAAACAGTGCTTTTATAATATATTGTCATTTTTTCCGTAAGTTTCGTATAATATAACAAAACACTGTGCATGTTATAAGCAAAAAAACAGGCGGGAAAATTTGGGATTTTAAAAGAAAACCTTTATATCTTCCCAGATATCTGTGCTGAGTTTATGAAAGTTCATGTAATTATTAAACACATTAAACATAACCATTTCTGAAAGTTTCATCTTGTTATCAGCAGTCTGTGAAGAGGGGTGGGCCAAAATTTTTTTTGTCTTAATCAGATTGTAGACGGTCCCCTAATTTCCCTAAGGACCAAATCTTCAATGTAAAATGTGAGTTACCGTATCTTCTTCACATGGTCGAAATTTAAGGTAGTCAGTTAATTCTTTCCGGAGGAATTCTAAAAAAATGTGAAAATCTGAAAGTGTCCGGTTACTTTTGTCTATATAGTGTATGTATTAGTGTATACTGTAATTTGCAATATATATATAACAGATTTTTGGATTAGGAATAGATTATATTAACTCATTGATTTTAATTTATTATATTTGTAATGAATGAGATTGAAAAATATATATATGATGGCACAGTAGGTTTGATAGGGCCCTCATTGAATCATGTCAACCACTATTTTCAGACCCAATCCGCCAATGTATGAAAATGAGATCATATATTACTGTAAAGTTTGATAAAAATTGAACCTTTGTTCCTTCAGTTGCCTTGTAGCTGTTCCGTCCATTGTCTACATGAACGTCCTTAATGTTGTCAAGTACATCTAGAGTTAGTTAAATAACTGTCCATAATATGCATTTGATTTCAACAGTGAAATGGCGCAGCACATGGCAGCATGCGAACTAGGTTTAAACATGCTGATAAAAAGAATTAAAACGAACCAACAATAATCATTTAGCTTACTGGATATCGTCGTCGTTCAGACAGAAGTCATGAAGTCCACAAAAACCTTTTGACGGACTACTGCAGTTAATTAGAATTTGGAATTAATTATTTCCTGATAGAAACCTGTTATCTAAACATCATTAAATCAACCGTAGGAGCTAGAAATCTGTAAAATAATTTTAACTATTTATCATAACGACTCGAAATTAATTTAGTTTAAACTGATCACATTTCGAAAATATCCATAAAATAATATACATAAATATATATAATATAAGTACCTAAAATAATATACATAAATATACAACATAGAATACACATTAAAATTTTTTATCATATCACAATTATAATAGAACAAGCAAAAGAACTTAAAACAAAAAGAAACTCAGTTTACGATTCAATCTTCCAATTATCAATTAACATTTTCCATATAAAATTTAAAATAATTTCCTCAGACATCATTTTCAAAGCAACATTACAATAATACATCAATCAATAGGGTATTTCCCCAAAAATAATATCTCCTCAATTTTTATCACGATTCAATTTTCAAAATAATATTTAACATTTTCGCAATATAAAAAATGGGACGATTATAAATAAGAGAAAACTCTAACAAATTTTTAACTATTTCAATAAGACATTAACTGCATTAAGCCCAATGTCCCAAAGTTGGTTGAAAAATTATTTTTTCCTGATATCTTTGTAAAGATATCTACAACCAAAAATATGAAGGCTTACTGTTCTTTTATCCAAACCACATCTACAATTGTCATATTTTTAAAAGAATCTATTTTGGTAAACTGGAAAACTTCCGTTTCTTGCATATAGTTGGTTTAGATAAAAATTACCCATGCATCTCTTGAGAACTATTCTGGGCATAAGCCCAAAAGTGTACCTAGCATCCAATGAGTTTTCCCATCTTTCTTGCCAATTTTGAAGATCCGCTTCTTTAAGCCTTGACTTAATCCATGACTTTGGTATACCTACATTGAAATCCACTTCATTTTTTTTTCAATTGCTGCTTTGGCAAAAGAATCAGCTTTCTCATTTCCAACAATCCCAATCCATTTAGGTAGGTCATTCACTCTTGCAAATGGCGTGGTGACACTCCACAGGGGATTCCATTTTTCAATCCATTCATTTAGGTAGATCATTCATGCCGACTCCATAGAACCCACAAACCCATCCATTACCGGTCACTCCGATCCCCTAAGGGCAATTGTCCGTAATCTTCCCCAGTTTTCAGAACGGGACCGATTTCCACGATGAACGTTTTTCTAAGAGCCGTAGCACACTTGCTTATATTTCGTCACCAAGAGAGAGCAAAACCGCTTCTAGGGCGTTTGAACCGGTTTTATTAGCCCGCAAAGCGAAGATGGAAGCTTTCCAGTAAAGCGAAAAAGATCCATCCAAGTTCATGGGCGTGAATAACTGAACCAATCAGGTTCGACTCGCCAGTGACGTCATTGAAAACTTAGGCGCGATTTTCGGGCTACAGAAGCCATAACGTGTTAACATCCTAATTTTTTTATTGAAGTAAGGTAGATGCTTCAGTTTTTGCCACATTAAGAGAAAATTTGAATTGGAATTTTCACAGTGGATGACTGGCTCAAGTTTTTTAAGTCGTACTGACACTATTCTTTAGAAAATTTTATTGCCTGTTAATTAAAAAATCTTTCTCTGGAAAAAAATTATATTTTGAGTTGTGAATTTTTAAGTAATATATCTTAATTTGTACCAGTTTTGGTCACATAAATATCATACAATATAACAGGCATTTTTCTGAATATTAAGCAAAAATGCAGCAGTATATAAATACATGCAGTATGTATTTTATTACATTTTCCTTCTTTATAAGTCAGTTTTTCGTTGCATATGAAATAACTGATTATCAAATTTCTTACTTTTTAATCAATTTGTTGTGTGTCAAAGTTTTACATTATTTATTTGAGATTTTTCTTGTTTATATTTCATAAACATTCAGTAAATTTCTAATTCTTATATTATAGCGATATTAAGCAAAAATTAAATAAAATAGTATGAATCTTGGAAAAAATTAATGCACCTATTAGTTTGTATCTATGGGTATTATACATAAATTAAGTCTTAAATGATATAAAACTTATTAAAAAAGAGGCTAGTACTGTCCCATACAAGCATTTCCATAGATGACCAATCTTTTGTAAATGTTCAAGATATTATGATGAAGCTACATTTTCACAAAAAACAGGAGACTCAGTGACACAGAAATCTTTTGGTGTGTAATTTGCCAAGTTTAATATTCATTACTCTTGCATTATAAGTATGCATTGAAGCCATGGATAAACAAATATGCATTCTATGTTTTATGCTATTAAAAAATGCTTTGTCGCTTGTTACTTAAAAATAAATATTAAAAAAAATATAGGTAATTAATAGATTTAGAGTGAGTGTAATATAAATCTTAACATGTAGAGAATATGTATGCATTTTTTTTCAAGCGAAAAAAAAAGTTCTTTGAGAATAAACATTCAAAATTTACAAAAGTGGTCCGTTGTACCCTGGTCTCCCCTATACATGATGTATACACTTGGACAATTTTTTTAAAAAGGGCTGAATTTATATGCAAATACTTAAAGCATCCCTTTAGGAAATAAGAAAAACCCCTCATAATACCTAAAGATAATTCATTTTACAATTAACAGTTATTTCTGACAGCCTGACGATGAAAGATTGCAACACTTGTGAGTACTTGATACATGTTCATGCATTTAATTTTCTTACAAGTCGCATGTTAAGGAAAAATGTACGAATCATATTGTAAATTACTAAAGAAGAGTTTGTTTAAGCTGTAGGAATGCATCTTAATGGTTAATATCAAATCAGTGGCTAATTTGCTTGAGAAATGGATGCATTCTGTCCAAAACTGGTACAGTTTCCAAAAGTGGAGCATCTAACCTTTATCTTTTTATTTACTATGTACACATTTCTTTAGGGATTTTTTTTTTGCCTTTTAACTATGTTGGTAAATTATATAAATAAAGCTGAAACACCAATTTTTTTGTGTGCTGTAGAAATCAAAACAATTGCAAATATTTTCTTGGATTTTTTTCGCAAATACTATGTGTCGTCTGCACATTCACGATAATTAATTCTTGACCGTTTTCAATTTTTTAGAAAGTTTCAGACGGTGAGAGGATTTTTGTGAATTATAATATTTTATATACGTCATTTTTACATTAAAGATTTTTCTTCTTTTCTGTTCCTTCTGTTTTAAAATCACCCCATCATCATCACCACTAAAGCTGCCTCAGCGTAAGCCAAAGTGTATTGGCATCCATGAAGACAAAAGCAGTAAACGACAAGTGCGAAGTCCAACGCGGAAGTGAAAGGACATCGAAAATACAAATGCCAAAAAAAAAAAAACTATTTGCAACGCCTAAAAGGCAATTACACATTACAACTGTCATCCCTTTTTCCGGGGTTGTCAGATCGTAAAGAAGGGGCGTCCAACCCCCTTCGGTCAAGGACACATTGAAGGAGAAACCGCCCATCGAATACTTGCTCTCCCTTGGTGATGAAATATAAACAAGTGTGCTACCCCCTTAAGTGCATCGAGAACTTCATTCTCTTTCCCCCACTGTCACATTTCAGCTTTTATGACCCGCCAGTGCAAATGGATTCCAAGCGAAGACGGAATTACAAACTTTCGACTACATCAATCCATTTCTCATCAGTTAGTTTAGTTTAGTTATATTAACGCCCCATTCTCAGGGGCTTATTAAGCTTGCTGGGGTCCCCAAGCGCAGAATTTCTTGGGGGCTCTCAGAAAGCATACACATATTTACATTTACATTTCCTCTTGCCAGACATTAGGTTTTAAAATAGTATTATTTTTGCGTACTTTTAATGATGATAACTACGTGTTTATTGATAATATTTACTTTTTATAATTGCTACCTTATATAATTTTATAATCAGTATATTTAATCTATGGATTACATCCTTATTAATCATAATTAAGATGTTTCGAATTGGCATATATAAGCCAAAATTTAATTATTATCGAAATAAATTCAGAATCCATTTTATAAAAGAAAATGCAAATAACTTTTTCTTAGTAAAATCGCTTTCTGTATTACTACTGAACACACATTATTATTTTCTAATAACATTACTGAGGTATAAAGCTCTACAAAGAATTAAGTTCATGCTAAACTATAAAGTGGGAATGCAAAAATATTTGATATTTAATATTAAATATTCAAATCAACATATAATCTATGTTTCTTT
This sequence comes from Araneus ventricosus, assembly GCA_013235015.1. Lineage (NCBI taxonomy): Eukaryota > Metazoa > Arthropoda > Arachnida > Araneae > Araneidae > Araneus > Araneus ventricosus. Next base: position 1,580 of record BGPR01005401.1, on the reverse strand, counting down.
TCATCGAAGAACCAGTCAACCTCTTGAAGAACCAAACTGTTATAAACCGTTTTGTCTTAACATTTTATAATTTTTAGAAATTTCTCGAGGCACGAATTCATGTAAGAAAGAAAAATACTCCAAACTATTTTTTCTCAACATGCTTTTAAACTGAAGATTAATACCAAATTGGACTCATTCTGAGAATTTTTCAGATTATTTTGCTATACAACAAAGAACCAGATATCTTTTTTTTTTAATAATCCACGATAAGTTAAAAATACCTTTCCAATACAATAAGATTATCACCAAATTTGAAAAGTCTCGGAGATAAATTTGAATAGCATATAAACTTGATTTTAATAAAAACGCGCGAGTTATAAAATACAAATACATAAATTTAACAATAATATAATTTTAATTTTTGTGCATTCATTAAAACATCGACATGATGCTTTAATAATTGATAAGAATTGAAATTATATATTAATTCTAAATAGTAAATCATATTTTTAAGTTTTTGAAATGCTGCGTGTTTGCTGAATATCCTGTAAAGCGACAAAGTTTAAATTTATACAAAATTCATAAACATTGCCTCGGAAGAAGAAGACTGTGACTATTTATAAACTATCATTTAGGATTTATAAGGGATTATTATTTAGTTCAAGTGTTATTTAGTTCATGTTTCACAGATAGAGGCGTCTTAAGATTTAATAAACTATGACAGAAACTCAAGGAAATGAACTTTACAATAATATTTTATTCTTTTCAAGACATATAATTAACCTTCTTTATGTTAGTTAAAAAATGAAAACAAGGAATTGAGAAATACAGAATTTAAATTTAAGCTCAAATTTTTTGAAGATAATAAATATTTCAAAATATATTGCAATCAAAATACAGTCTGTTGCTGGAATTATAAGATTTAAATAGATCTTTGATTTCTTGTTATTTTTACTTGAAAATTGTGTTGGATATTAAATGGGACATGCTTTTATAGCAATGCTTCAGATGTGCTGTCATAACAAAAATTTATATTTCTTGTACGCGATATACTATTTTTATTAAATAAAATAAATGGAAATAAAATGGCAGTCACAATCTTGGCAAATATAACTGTTGAGTCCAATCGATAGCTCTAACTAACTATAGCGGGGTAACTATAAACATATGTTGCGGCGTAACTAAATAAATATAAGGCATGGACTGTATGATTGCGGTGAGAACTTTGGAGAGAAATGAAGCGATGATCCATAAAAAAGCGGTTTATTCTATTGCAACGTGCATCACATCCAGTGGCGGACTGGTTCTGAAAATAATGATTGCCATGAGTCAGTAGGGGCCCTATCACATCTACCGTGCCATCTTACAATATATTCCTTACATCATATTTTGTAATTTTATTTCTTACATATATAATAACTGAAATTAATAATAAATTTATTATTATTATTAAATAAAAATAATTAATTATAATAGTAATTTAATTTAATCTCTTCCTAATCTAAAAATGTATTATATTTATTACTTATTATAGTATTACATGTATTATACATATTATTGGAAATAAGAAATACCACATATAATACAGTTTTATGATT